>JAVQJG010205748.1:0-14765 GCA_036024015.1 Craterocephalus amniculus
TTAAGAAAAAACAACCTGAGTAAACCCTGTAGAAAATGTACTAGGGCGATCTCGTAAAGGGTGCTGAGGTAAAAGGGCTGGATAGAAAATGTTGATCACCTGGTATCTGCAACAGTATCTGCATATTTCAATGCAGGCCGATACTTTCCGATACGTGTTTTTTTGTTGGTATCGGCACCGATACTGGTATCAGATGGGGACAGCCCTAATCCTGACTACATTCCTGTCACGTTAATCTAATTTTATTATGCCTTCGCTTGTCATGGCTTTAATAAATCCTTGTATTTTGTATCTGCACAAATTCATTGCCATATAAAGAAAATTGACTTTTTCTAAGCAAAATAATTCTATGCATTAAAGAGCGAGAGTGTGTCCACAATTATATTACACTAGCATGTGAATTCAACATCCCTTAGCTTCCGTTATAGCTGTCTTATAAAAAATTCATCATAAAATCTTTCATGTTACACCCCTACCGCCTGTGCTCATCCTGTAAAGCAGAGGTGAGTGGGATGGGCAGACAGGCTGCTGAGGCGGACGTTCGTACCGGTCGGCTCACGTTTCCGTGGCACAGAGTTTTGTGTGAATAGTGTCAACAACTTAACTGGATCTCTGCCTCTGGACTGCTGCTAATGTGCAGTCGCCAACTTTCTCCACTATGCTATGTAAGGTGTCAGCTGACATTGGCTAACGTAGCCGGCCCATGCTAATTATAGCCGCTTCACAGCACTCAGTCTGTAGGGGCCCGCAGCAGGCTGACAGGCTGGGTACGACTGAAGATGTGGCACAAACTGAAGCTAAACGCGAAGATTTTCAGATCAGATATTTTTATTTTATCCTCCACTTTATGGGTTTTTTCCCCCCACTTTATTTCACACCCCTCAGCAAATCACATGTTTACGTTTAAACATGATTTTCTCTCTCCATCCAAAGTTTGCTTATATGTATACAGTATACATACACACACACACACACACACACACATCAGTTTTGAACAAAAATTTCAAAGAATTATAAGATATTGAGATTAACAGCAAAAAAAGGAAAAAGAAATAATATTAAGAGGCAGAAAATCAAAGCTTTACTTCTATTTAAATTAAAATGTTTTTATCAATAAAATCAGCCATTTTCCTGTTTAATGTTTGGAAACAGTTAATTATATGCGATACTTATGCATATAGAAAGATTTCTAAATAAAGAGGGATATACTGTAATAAAGATAAACAGAGATACAGGAAGATAATAAAGAAGCAGATTACTGGATCAAAGGAGGAAAACAGCATTTGAGGGTGAGGATATGCATTCAGCATATCAGAAATTATGCATAGCCTGTGTTTCAACGTTACTCTAAAATGATTGCATTTTGATGAAATTTTATGGAAATCTCAGACATGATTGTGATTTGATCTGGATCCATTCCCTGAATCCAGGAATTTTTATAGGACTCTGAATTTTGTCACATCTGGGTCTTTCAGAGGTGAAAACAAAATCTTTTTTTAGATGTAATACAACTGAATATTCAGCCTCAATCCTTCTAGATTTTATATTTTTGTAGAGTTTCCTTTAAATATACCAAAAAGTTGTGTTGTTGTCGACTTTTCCTTCCCTCCAACTACGGAAAGATAAATATCTGATAACACCTCTGGGTCAATCCAAATACTTGACATGTTTGTTCCTAAGAGAAAACAGTTTTATTACTGATTAAAACTTGATTGTATTCATAAAAGAGAAAAAAATAGATTAAATGTCTGCTTAAGGTAACAATAACAAACATCCGTTCTGGTCTTTGTGAAGTTCTCAGTGTTTCTTGTTAGCAGCTCCTTTACAATGTGACGACAGAGACATTTGATCAGTCCCACTTCACGTCATAACTTTTTCTAGCTTTGACACTGAGGGGATCAATATAACTCGGTGACATCATGGATCATTTTCTAGAAAAAAATCAGTGGAGAAAACTTAACTATGACAAGTTGCACACTTCAGCACGGATACTGCTATGATGCAGGGTTTTTTTTTTTTCAGCAAGATGTTTATGGTCAGGTGACCACCGAGTTGTGACATAGGTTGGAATCTGTCCATGGACACAAACGCAGACTGAGGACTTGTACGCAGTTGTGAAGTAGTTCCATGTAGCGCAGACGCGATGCCGCTGGATCTACTCGCTGATTAAAAACATGTTTAATCTGGAAGAATTTTGGCTCACTTGGCTCTTAACCCTATAAAGCCAAATGCATCTTATTTGATACATATTTTTCTGAGACATTTTGCATCGATTTATGGTAAAAACTTTGCTCAAAACTTTGGAGAATACAATATGAAACTTGTCTTCTGCCCACTAATGGATGCGAGGAAGCAGAAGATTGCAAAACATTAATTTTGACGTGTCACATGGTAATGAATAGTAGACATATGCATTATGATTCTGCACATTTAAGTAATTTTTAATGCTCAGCGTGTTTTTTCCCACTTTGATGATGATTGCCGGAAAAGTAAAAAATCAGGAGGAGGAGAGAAGTCAGAACATCCATCAGCCTGAGAGGAGTCTCAGATGTTACGCTTTATTCAGGTGAC
This sequence comes from Craterocephalus amniculus, assembly GCA_036024015.1. Taxonomy (NCBI): domain Eukaryota; kingdom Metazoa; phylum Chordata; class Actinopteri; order Atheriniformes; family Atherinidae; genus Craterocephalus; species Craterocephalus amniculus. Next base: position 2,572 of record JAVQJG010205748.1, read on the forward strand.
TAACGCATATACTTTTAGGGAGAAGTAACTAACCAGGCTATAATTAATTACTTTTTTTTTTTATTGAGACACAGCCAAAGACTACGGCAGGTAATGTTCACCAACAAAAGTTTACATGTAAACATGAGTGTAAATGTAGAAAAATAGGTATTTGTAGCTGTGTATGGAAATATAGGTATACAGGTTACCATCACATGACTTGACATTCAAACCCAACAACAACCCCAGGCAGAAACTGGTTCACCCAAAGGACAGAGCACCCAAACAAGCTGGTGAAAGACGGACAGTTCTCTTCGAATTAAAGCCAGACAAAACTGAAATAATTACATTTGTACCAGAAAACTGCATGTGTGGGATAAAGAACATACTAGGACCTCCTGTTCAGAACCTTATTTTGTATTTACGTATAAAGTTCTCCTGTTTTAATAATGTTAGAAATATTGCCAGACTAAGCTCCATATCGTCACGTCCTGAACTGGAAATAATTGCTCATGTTTTCGTTTCATCATGCTTGGATTATTGCCATGCTCTATACACCCGGCTTATAAAACCTCCCTGGAACGGCTGAAGGTTGTTTAAGATTCTGCTGCAAGTTTCCTCTGGTTTATTTCAAGGTGCAATTTAAGATTATTTCACTAACATGGAGAGCTCGTCACAGACCGGTTAACATCAGAAGCTTCTGCAGCAATATCTCCCTGAGATCGTGCTGATGGTTCCTCATGCTAACCCTAAGCTGGAAACAAAAGGAGACAGAGCCTTCTGCTCAGTGACTGGGGAACACTCTCCCTTTGGGCTTGAGAACGGTGGACTACACTCACTTTTAAAAGCCAGTTAACATCTTTTTAAAATAATTTCTCTTGTACCAAGACAGAGAAGCTATATGGATTGAGAAAGGGATCAACGAACCTGTTGACAGGGAAAAAGATTGCCTCGGGTATAACCTTCCTCTGACCTCTGACTCGTGATAACAATTCACACATTGTGACCGGAACGAATTTGTTCATACAGGTTAACAGTTCAGAAGTGACGATGTCTTTAACGACCAACACACTGGTCAAGTCGCACCAGTTTAACGTGTGAATGCAAAAGAATTCTCCACTCATCAGTTTGTACAGAGGAAGCCTTTTGCCTGAGAGGAGGAACATTTTTCAAGAACCAGGAAAAAGTCCAGATGACTTTCAGGCTTTTTGGATGACTTTGCAAAAAGTGTGACGTCTACTTTGACAGGAGCGGTAGCCGATGTCTGAAATGAAGAAGTGGTGATTTTCCTCTGACAGTCCAATAAAAATAACGCGTCTGAGAAATGGTCGATTTTTTTTAATGTAGGCATCCATTTCACATCCAGTTTAACTGAACATTTGAAGCTATTAGAACAGGCTCCGAGTGTGTGCTACCATTAAAAAGCACATCATATTACTGCTCTGAAACAATGCTGCATTGATTAAAGTACAGATGCTTACACTGAAAGGTTCAAATCACGATCTCTAACCTTTTTATGTTCTGTATCTGTTCATATTTTATTCAGCTTTTGCCTCTGAGCTGTTTGTGTATTCAGCATGTATTCTGCCTCCATGTTAACCTGTGAGCATGTATGAAAAAAAGTATACTTATAATTCCGCGAACTGAGTAAAACTCACATTTCCAGTAAAATACTTCATTTTTTGTGCTTCAGTTATGTTGGTTTTGTTGTAAATGTTAAGTGAAGACCACATTTAATCCTTGTCAGAATTTAATGTACAAAAAAATCTGTTAATTTTTTCAGTTTAGACTGAACAGAGAAAGCAACATTTTCAGTAAGAAATCCAATTTATGTGTCCAAAACAGCCTATTTAACCCTAAAAAAGGGTGTAATTCTGCAGCAAGTTATTTTAAAAAGATATTTTGGCATGTAATTACAATTATTACAATAATAGTTTCCTTGGTTAACAAGAATTTTGATCCCACACTTGGTTTGAAATGCCTAATCCTTAGCCCATGCTTATGCATGTAGTTTTAATACCCAAGTAGTTCTTAATGCCCAGTAGTCCTTAACTGTGTAGTTTATATTCCTTATATTGACCACACAGTTTTAATGCCTACAGTTAATCATGAAGTAACCTTAACCCGGTATTATTTATGCCTAAACTTATCTATGTAGCAATACCTTTACACAACCATATTTCATGAGTTCAACATTTGGGTATTAATGCCTGAACTTCAAAGTGTAGCTTTCAGATACATAAACTTAACCATGTAGTTTCTAACCATGTTGTTTGTGATGTGAAAAAAAAGCCAACCTTGTCTGAAAGTGAGGAAGCAGCAGGTATATGCTTAAATGAGATTTCAAAATAATGTTACTTAAACAGATCACTGATGTGGACGATGTCGAACATTTCTGTGCGGCTCCGCCAACCTTTCTAACACTCAGATGTGTGGACTTATGAGTGTTTTATGAAATTTGATAACGCTGTATCCCCGTGTAATTTTTTTTCATTATTATATGAACTGCATTTGCGGACAGAAACAGATGATGTTTTTTGACTTTCTGACCAGGATGATTGTCTGGCCAGTGTTTTCTCATTTCAGCAACATAAAACTGTAACAGAGCTGTCAGATCCTTGGTATGCGACATGTTTAACTTTTCTCTTTCCGACTGTCAGTGAGCTCCTAAGGGCAGGGTGCTTTGTTATTAACAGTGCATAATAATAGCACACAATGGTACAACCTCTTAATCTATGGGCGACCCTTGGGGTTTAAAGCATGTGGCGTTTCCTTAAGCATGGCGCCTGACACGAATGCTAAACATGTGCACTAAAACAGCCAGTTAACCCTCAAGACAGAAGCCAAAAAGTCACATACCAGGAGGGATTCGCCATTTTTCCAGTATTATACTCTGGTAAAGACGTATATAATCCCTAAAAAGCCTAAAGTCCTGCATGTGCATGTATCTTTTGCAACTGTTATCTGATTGGTTTGCAGTTTGTGTATTTATGGAAGTGTGTTTACCTGGGGGGCTTGGTCGCAAGCCATGCAGGGCCCTGCTGGGGGTGATGCCCCTGACGATGCAGTCAAACAAAAAGCTGATCTGATCTCCTTCTGAACAGGACAAGTAAAAAACACCAGTCCCTGGAAAACATGAGGGAAGAGAAACGCAGGAGTAAATGAAATGATGGATGGCACAAAAAAAAAAGAGCATGGTTAACAGATAAACAGCATGGCAGCTGTAGGAGAGTGTAGTTAATGGCTAAAAACAGCAAGGCTGAGCAATAATAGCTTGTTGTAGTTCCAAGGCTGTTGTGTGACTGAGCAGCGAGCCTCGCTCGGTCGAGGTTACATAAAATATCCATCAGTTAAGCTCCCACTATCCCATCTACTGCAGCCCACAGAGGTAAATGTCAGCAATAATGAAAATAAATTTAATAAAAGAATATCAAAATCCCACATCAGGGACACACTGGAAGGATGGCCACAGTCAGGCTTCACTCGGGGGACGGAGAGAATAATCAGCTCTGTTTCATGGAGCTAAGAACTTTGCTGTTAAGAAGGAAATCAACTGGGAACACATTTTCTTTTTGAAATAACAACATCTGACTCAGTCTGAAGCTGTGCCAGTCAGCAAAGTTTCTTCTTTTTTTACATTCAAGCATCAACTCTGAGTAAGTTTGCATTTCTAAAACAACTCTACACTTCATGTACTAAATTTTTAAGTATGCATCTAACAGCATTATCCCCCAGTGTGCTTGTTTAAGTTAAATAATTGAAAAGAGTTTCTTGAATCATGACTGAGCATTAAATGCGGAGTGAATCGATCAGATTCATTAGGTCTTCTGTAGGTTGGAGGATTCTGTTGATTCAGTGGAACAGAATACGACTGATAGAAACCACAACATCACACCGCTTTGGCAGAACATACGAGACGGAAATGGATGGAAACCACTGCGTTACATTGCAATTCAACATTTTACAGCTATCTAAATTGGTTTAAATGTAAATAATACTGGTTTTACGTGGATTTTAATCCTGAGCTCTTTGTTAAAATTAAGTGGAACAATGTGGCAACTCTTGATGATTACTAGGGGAGCAACAAAACATGATATTGTAATGAATCATTCAATGCAAGTGTGCAAAACTTTTATGAAGGTGTCCTCTGATGATGCGTTCGGGGTGAAAGCTCAGGGGATCTGTGCTCAGCTGCTCCACAGAAAGAGTCCAACATGCATTTACTGAGGCAGGGTTTGTGTTAACAGAATTTTCTCTGTCATTGTTTTTATTACATTGATGATGGAAAATCTGAAGACCATCTGTCATTTTGAGAGATTACAACATTGGATTAAAAAACTGTCCTCTTGCATGCAGATGTGTCAATATCCAACTTCAGCATATTTACATAGATTAATTAGCAGGTAGTGTCACGTAAAGCCTGATTTGTGTTGAAAATACTTCACCACTCTCATGACAGGTGGAGTCAGACATTGTATCCTCTGTGGGTCACCGACACTTTAATACGGCCTGGCAGGAGAGTTGCTAAGTTGCATTTAACTTCTGGATGCCCTCTGATCCGGTGACACCAAATGTTCAACGCAGGACAGACATTCCCACACGTGCAACAACATACTACAAGATCTGTTTATTCCCGCTGAGGGACATGGAAACTCTGCTGACTTAGCATGCGCGCTTAAAATTCCCTTTTATCTGGGACACAAGGCTTCATGGCCGTCCGAACCCTGCAGAGGATCGTTTGTTACTGTGTGTGTGTGTGTGTGTGTGTGTGTTAGTGGGTGTAAATGATAAGCCAGAAAGTCTGCATCATGGGAACATCTGTTACTGATTAAAGTGGTCTGATACCATCAAACAGGAGCTGATAACTGGAGGGTTTGTATGTAAAAGCACATACTCCATCCTCAGAGTGATTACTGTAGGAAGGCTTCACACAGAATGAAAACCGTGATGTTCAGGGGGTGCGTTTCTGGGTTTGCATGTCTACATGGCAATAAAAAGGCTCTTCATCTGATTCAGCATGCAACTCTGCAGGAGGAGCATCATCTGCAGCTCCAGCACAAAGCCCAGCGCACAGCTGGGTTACATGACAGACATTTGCTCAACGGTTTGTTGGAGCAACTAAAAGATCTCAAGGGAAATAAAGCCGAGATAGAGCTGATGTTTTATAGATCCTTTCATTATGCCACTTTATTCCTCGCGTTTTTAACTCTTTTGCATCGACGGGCTGATAATGTACTGAGAAATACAAGCGCGGGAGGAGAGAACTGTGCGTCCTCTAAATGATGTATGGAGAAAGGAAATAAGGAGTTTGGAAATTATTAAAAGTGGAGTGGGGGGAAATAATTTCCTGTGCAAGCGCTCGCTAAACATGCTGAATAAGATGAATCGGCTGTGAAGAGCTTATTGTATTAATTTCTTATGATGGCCGAAGTGCACAAAGAACATTTCTGGGAAGCAAAGGATGCAACACAAACACTACATGGCTAAGACACACAGCCTCACCGGGTGGGCTCTGGGATGGATTGAGGTAACTACGAGGATTTTTGCTGAAAGTCTGCACCCCATAAAACAACTGCTGACTACAGGAATGTGCTGCATGTGCTCACTGAATACAAATACACATGTAAAACTGTAAACCAACACTCTACTTTACCTTACACTCATGCAAGGAATGTTACATGACTAACACCCTTCCTGATTCTGCTGCTGCCGCTGCCGGGCCTCTCTGCTGCCCCAGTGTCTGCTGGGTAATAAAAGGACAACTCTGTGGTTGGATGTGTAGCCATGGGATACTTCACGATAGGCCGAGGGTCCGCTACTGATATTTATAGACGTCGCTCATGAGAACATTGAAACCAGAGCCTGAAAACCGCATGGTTATTCTTGTATTCATACAGAAACACACACACACACACACCCACACACACACACACACACACACACAGAAGAAAAGGCAACATTGCGAAAGAGCCTAAGGGTTTCAGACGCTTTCTGAATCTGTGAGGAGGAGAAAGTTCTCGTCACGCAGAGGAACTGGACCAGAACAGATGTTTGCAGATCAGGTTTGAACTGGGTTCAGTCCACACCCAGAAACAAAGCTGCCTCTCGCTCTCTGCATTCATGCCCAGCAGAGAGGATGGCGACGTCACAAAGCCACTGCATTATCTGGTTGACATGGACAGGGATCAGTTTACTTTGTAAAGCGTCTGCAGTAAATCACGTTTTTAGAGTCTGTTAGTGTTGGTGTGACAGCTCTACAAGCACCAGAGAAATATCATTTACACAAGAGAAAGTCTTTTAAAAACAACTATTTCAATCATTTCGCTCAACAAAACGTTTTCGGTCCGAAAGCTTTTGTTGATTTTGAAGTTCTGCATCAGTTGTCATCATGTCCGATACGTGCTTTTTATTGTTTGTACCTTAAGTTTCCGTTTTGTTCTTTTCGTACAAACGACCCGCTGCACTCATGGATACTTTCCACCTGGAGAAATTTTACATTTAAAAATGTTAAAAAATCCCATATTCATCATTTCTGCTCCACCTCTCCATCTGTTCAACTGGAATCTGATGTTAAGAGCAAAATAACTTTATATTTCTATCAAAATGTCAATAATAAAGGGAGCAAGAGACTCATTAATCTCCAAAAGTAATACGTTTATAAATCTAAAGAGTCTTTTCTGCGTTTAGGAAGAATTTAGCTTTCAGTGCCATCCTGAAGAAAGGCCAGGTTATGGAGAGTTCAAGGTTTCATAAAAACTCATTCCTGAAATGTCTTAAGAGCAAACAGCAGCCTCCAATCTGACAATTCATCTCCGAAAACTCAAATAACTTATGACCGTGAAGGAGGAGAATCTACTGGAGGACGGTTAGAGGTCTAAGGTGAGCTTTCAAAGACCAAAAACAAACAAAAACAGAAAAACTGTTTATTCGGTTGTCTTATAAAAGGTATATCCCAACTGTTGGGCAGTAAAATAGTCAAAAATCAAGCAAACCTAGGGTGGATGTGTTTCAGCCGGCAGAAAACTAAAGCAACTAAAAATATACAGTTTAAAAAAAAAGAAAAGAAAAGAAAAATACAGCTGTCACTAAAATGAGCTGAAACTGAAGGTAACAATAAAAATGGTGTGAAAATGGGAAAAAAGGACAGTATCTGCACATCACAACATGTAGGGGGGAAAGAAAAGGAGATAAAAACTCCTCCAGCAGCTTAATGATCCTAAATATCCTCCAAAACCTCAGACTACCACAAACGCACAAGTTTTAGGTTTATTTAAATCTCTCTCAGTCCCCAGTGATTACTGAGTAAAAAAAAAATCTGTAATACAGGAAGTCAGAACTGGAACCTTTCTGCAGGTAAAATGAACAAAAATCCCCAAAACACTGAGTCCAGTTTTACAGAAAGCTGATTGATGACCGTACAGAGCGTGTAAAACATTTATCCTCGTGCTTTTACACATTCAGCCAGCCTGTAAATGCAAAGCAACTCATTTTTTAAAACGACCACTTCCAATCCATAAGCTACTCACAGAATCCACAGCGAGTCCCTCCCTCAAACACGAATCCGTTTGGGACGGCGCCATAACGCCGCAGGGCCGACAGCTTCCAGTGGCCGATGACGACGGGAGGGAGGCCCCGGCTGAGGGCCAGCAGGTTGTTGCACAGGTGGAGGAAGGCGGGGCCGCTTTCCAGTTTGGTGCCTGGTTCTACGCCAACACTGAACCTGTGGACTGAGAGAGAGCGAGACATGAGAGGGAAAAAGCAAGAACACTGAAGAAAGCTTGTTTTCAGCACAAAGTTAATAACTTCATAAGAATCGAAGGGTCATTAATCAGAAACACAAATTGCCACATGACGAGCCAGGCTATAAAATCAGCTCAACGGTGTGTATGCACACAGACACACAGGTGCATGAAACACGCGTGGAGCGATGGCTGCTAATGATGATTAAGCTGCCATTTCAGCTGAATTGGGCTCATTTTCTCCCCCTTGTGCAGATGGGACCGCGCAGCGTTCAGTTCTTCGTCCCAAACAAGCCTAGATTGATCTGAGACTACAGTAGTGTGAAGTAAAGTGGGTCAGAAATGCACATGGGGCGGTAATCGGAGCTGGTCCATGCGGAGGAGAAAGCGTCAGCGTGTGGGCGAAATACAAGATAGGAATAAAAATGAAGGTAAAACTTTGCGACAGCACTAAGATGTTCAATGACTCGATGAGTCATTCCTCCTTAAAGAGCGCATAGCTCTTCTTTAAAAAGAGTTATATTCTTTTTAATATAGATTTGTGTAGCTGAGCTAAATCTGTTTGCTTTTTATTTCAGAGAGACAATAAAATGGAAATTTTCCGATGCTGACTCATTCTTTACCTACTAATTACTCCTGCAACTGTTTCTCAACTGACTGATGAAAATCCTGCATCTTTGGGAAGTTTGTGCAGATGTTTACAGTTTTCAGACCTTTTCATCATGAAGCTCAGACAACTCAGTAGCAGGCTTGTGAAACAACTCCCGCCCCAGAGTGCCGCTATCCTGCAGGTTTTTGTTGTTTCCCTGCTCCAACACAGCAGATTCAAATCATGGGAATCCAAAAGCTTCACAATGACCCACTACTTTCAGTCAGGTGTGTTGGATGGAAAGAAACAATAGCTAAAAAAAGGACTTAAGTTTTTTTTTTTTAATTTGTCCTGTAATCATAAAGGTGCAATGTTGGCTTTTCCTCAGGTCTTCACTTCAGAGACAAACAGAATAAGAAAAATGTGTTTTTCCATGTAGGAGACAATTCACGGTGCTTTACATAAAACAGAAGCATTACAGCAGTGTCCTGAGGAAGAATCATTTTAAAGTATTATTTTAAAAGAATAAAACACTCAAGGAAGGATAAAATGCCAGAAATAAAATTAAAATCAGTTTTTGATTAAAAAAAAGGCGGCAAACACAAACGCCCTGTTCTAAACTCAACCTACCACTTTTAATCTTTCCAACTTAAATACAACTACCACTTTATTTGTCCCGGAGGGCAGCATTTTGTCTTTTAAATGAAGTGATAAGAAAATATTTAAATGATTAAATCTGAAAGTAAGGGTTAACCAACCTGATCGCAAGCTTCAGATAATAGTCGAAGTCTAGATGTGCATTTTAATTCAACTATTTTTGTCAGTATGAAGTCACGTAGAAAATCTTAATCACAGTTTGCGACTCTGATGGCAGCTTAAAGTTAACTATAAAGCAGTTGTAACTCACTGAATCAGTGGGAAACTGTTCCAGAAGTGATCATGGGAGTCAGGTAACAAAGGCCTCGTCAACATGGAGACAAGTTTAGGTTTTTATCGTATGTGTGCAGAGAATGTGGACCCATGATGCTGCGACTGATCCAGGTTAGAGAAGTGAAACCAGTTAGGACAACTAACGGGAAGCAGGTGCAGTGAGCTAATTAAACCAGGTGAGCTGATGAACAGGAAGCAGCAGAGCAGAATACACAAACAGGAAAAAACTACAAAATAAAACAGTAAAAAAGTGAGACAGTGATGGAAGTAAAAACAAGAAGATCTGGACATTTTGTCCTCCTCATACATCCAACATTTAAGGATTCAAAACATGCTCATTTCTAAAACCAGATCCCGAAGACAACGTCCACATGGAGCGAAAAAAACAGATTAGGTTTTGAAAGATTTTCCTCAAAGCAGATATAATTTAAAGTTATGGCTGCGTCCACATAAAAGCAAAGAAGATGCTGTACTGGACGACATTCCAGGCCTGGAGGCGGTGCTGCAGCGCTGCGACAGAAACACACTATAACCAGAAGAAGAAGCGTGCTCAGAAACCAATGGTGTTATCAGTTCAGGAAAGAAGAATCTGGAAACGGATTTAGTCACTTTGGGACCTGATCGTGAAAATCTGTGATGTCAAGATTAAAACATTGGACCGATGTGGAAGAAATTTCCAAACAATAATAAAACTTCAGCCTAAACTCATCCTGCATAGACATGTGAATAAATCATGACAGTTTTTTCATTTTACAATTCATGTTTCATTTCAACATATTACATTTGCAGCTTTATTTTGCCTTCTGAAATTATTTCTTCCTTTCATAAATACAACAAAGACTAACCTGCGTGTGCCAACACTGATTCTTCATGTATTAACCCAATCATGACGTCATGCACACAAGGTCACTAACCTTCACCCAGACTGTAGCGGATGCGGGCGTCCCAGGCCAGCAGGGCATCCCGGCTGCTGAAGCCCAGCACTAATGTGTGCACCAAGCAGAGGATGGAGAGCGTGTACGATACGCCGTCATATCCAGGCCCCGGCTCCACACCACAAATCCCCTGAAGGAGGATTTCATCATCATTAAACCTCAGATTAGATCAACAATAAACCTTTTGATTTTGTTTTTTTCATGGTAATATAAAACTAAAAGTAATACACAGAGTGAGACCAGTAAAATATGAGCAGAGGACTTTCTGACTGAACACCTTTGCTGCCACATATTTCACTGAAACATGAGGACAAAGTACAAAGTGATTTGAAATATCAGAGAGTGAGATCTCTGGAGGAAACAGAAGTCCTTTGTGTTGCAGCAGGTCTGGTGAGACCCTCAGGTTTCAGTACGCAAATGTAAAATGACAATGATAAACAAGTGGAACAAACTCTGGGTTGGGATTAAACTGTCACCAAATGTAGAAACTTTTAAGTCCAAGAGCCTTCCTTTTCCTCTGTATCAATGACTAAAATGTGCACGGTATCTTTTAACTTCTCTTGCTTTTAAACTTTTTATGATTGTGTGTTTAAATGCTTTTATTGTAATTCTTTTTTGCATTTATGCTTCTAATGTTTTACTGTACATGTAAGTAAAGTGCTTTGAATTGTTTTGAACCTGAAAATGTGCCAAATAAACTTGCCTTTCCTTTTCTTAAACGACTACAGCTTCCAGGAGTAAATGCACATAGAAAATGACGAAACAAACCTGGGTCACACTGTTGCCCCAACCCTTACAAGTGTCAATATATGCTGACTTTTTTCTATCTTTTCAGCATGTGACCCTTCAACTCAAATATATATGTCTGAGATTGTCCTTTTTTCCATCTGAATTTGCTTGTCCTCATGCGACAATGTGACGTTCGCATCATTTCACTTAAAACATGTGGAACTGCAGTAAAAACATACCTCCAGCGTCACATTGAGCCTCTCCTTGTGGCCACTGCTTTTGCCTTTTTTCTTCTCCTTGTACACAAGTAACGTCAAGCAGTCTGAGGTAAACAGACGAACAAACGTTACATTTTCTGCGTTAATCTTGCTTTGGGTTAGCTCTGCTCCATGCCTGTCTGTCTACAATGGCACAGCTGTCATAACAAACCCTAAAACAATGAACTGATCCACTGGCACAGCTGAGAATAAAAGCCAAGCCGCAAATACACTCACATTTAGCCGAACACACGCTCACGGTGGGGTAGAATAACCTAACTCTTCCCACCACTCCTGCCAGCTCCTTCAAGGACGTGTCGGTGGTCTTGTGAGCCGAATTTGAGCATCTCACATTAACCCATCCGTACCGTCAATCCACGGCTGTGTTATAGTTTATGGTTTTGGCTGAAATGATTTCAAATCCTTCACCTTAAATCTAACAGGCACTGAAAAGCCACCTAAATGTAACACTTTGACTTTTCCTCACTATTTAAAAGTGGATCATCTGTTCAGAATCACTGTAAGTGGCATCGGACACGTTACACAACATCCACACGTGTTGCTGGATATGTTGCACTGCGTGGCGCACAGCCAACAGACCAATTGGCAAGTCGTGATTAGTTAAACAGCAGAAAATGTGAGCAGATTAGTGCAGGAGGACGCGTGTGAATGAGCCGATCTGCTGTGAAAATGTGCAAATCTTGCCCGGGGAAGATATGAGCGGGCTGAAGAAATACAAGCTGTGAAAGCCTACCTGCAACAGGAGAGGGCTTCTGAAGAGCAACCCACCGGGTCTTCCACTGTGGACAAGTTGTTCAAGACACAAGAAGTTACAAAATCTAATCCTCCTGGAGGAATGATTCAAAGTGTAAAACAATTAGGAAACCTGTGGAATTAACCTTTTTTCCATCTCTAAACTTGACTTGTCCCTCTGCGACAACTGTATCCGTCATCTTCTGTCATGGTTCCGAGCAGCTGTGTGTGCATGTGTGTGTGTTTGTGTGTGTTTGTGTGTGTGTGTGGGGGGGTTGCTTTT
>JAVQJG010205777.1:0-10857 GCA_036024015.1 Craterocephalus amniculus
TGGATGGATGGATGGATGGATGGATGGATGGATGGATGGATGGATGGATGGATGGATTCAGTCTCCCACCTTAAATAAAAGCAGCTGCAGAGACATGAATGAGAAAGGTACAGTACAGCTCTCATGACTTTAATTTAATCATCTTTTAAGGAAAAGGAAACGATTCTCGATCTTCTTTTTGAACTTGACTTGTTGCTGTGGCTGTTGCTTAGATAGAGGATCTCATTTTTTCCTGTAAGACTAGGGGCAGGATTTAGAAAATGATAAACATATGCACCTATTTAATGCAGTTCGGGGGCCGAATTTCCTGCGCAGTCCTCTGTGTGTGATGTCAACGGACTGCATGCACCTCCTCCACAGCTCTGATACAGGAAGAAGTTAGTTGTGGGTCATTCAACTACTGTTTGGGGTAGTAATGGTTTCCTCCACAGCCAGTAAATGACCCAGCACCACAGAAAGTCACTAAGAAATGGCATTAAGAGGAAAAGAATTTATTAGCAGCATCTCGTGATGATATGATAGAAGCCAGGCAGCAAACCAATACAATACAAACTGTATATTGTATATATTTTGGAATCACGGAGCTCCTTCAACTTTATCTGGGACAGAAAACAGATGCTGACACGACTCGTTTCCTAGTGAGCAAGTTTAAAAACATTAGTAGTTGTGTTTAGAGCTTGATGTGAAAATGACCTGAGGTCATTTGTGCGCTCTGCCATTCTGATGGGTCATCTGACACCTAAAGCGCAGGGCTGAAGTGAGAGCAGATGTTGGCAGATGACTTCATGAACTGTGCGCAGGAGTTGGGATGAGAACGAAGTTCTCTCAGAAAAAGTTGGACATTTTGTCATTCTAATCTGTGCCCTCTGTCTTCATGGCTCCGCTCCTGGTTCTGCCTAACCCTCATTTGCCTTCTGACTTCATCATCTGCCACCTCTCCACCTCTCCACACCCCCCCACCCCCCCCACCGTATTACTCTCATCTCTACTCTCTGCTGGCCGCTGAACACAGAGCAGCCGAGGTGAGGACATGTCAGCTCTGATCCCTCTCTGTCACATCGGTGTGTGATCTTATCGCATAACAGGGCGGGCGTTGCACCCCGTCTTCCTTAGCATTCAGTCTGTGATCGTCGGCTTCCTGCAGGCCTCAGCTTTGAGTCACTCAGATGGGAATGAGATGTCAGCATACGTGTGAGGGGAGCAACACCTGCCAGTATCAATCACTGGCCTCCAGCCCTGAAAGCACAGACATACACAAACAAGCAGTTGTGTACTGATATGCATGCAACAACATCACATCACTGCCCTCCTCCTGCAAGCAGTCCTGCTCTGGCTAAATATGTAGATACAGATGGCTACGACAATTTCCGCTGCCTTTAAGCTCCCTTAGACAAAGCCACGTTTGGGTTTTGACAGCGGTCTCCATTTAAATGATTTTCGCCGTTTGGTCACCTTGAAAGTGACAGCTGAGCACAAACACACACTTCAGAGAGCAGCCACACAGACTCAGGACCACAGGCTTTACACGGAGCTGCCGACTTGTCAGGTGGACCGGGTCTCTGTCACGGTGCGGGTGGGTGGGAGCTGATCGGCTCAAAGCATCAGTCGCTTTTTCCACGCTAAAGCAATAACCAGGGTGACAACACAGAGGCTGGACCTCCTGCTGGGAAAAGCTCCCCTGGTTTACCTGGTTGAACTGGATCAAACATGGAGCTTAAAGTGGGGGGAAAGGTCCGGGACTGAAAGGTGGTGAGGACTTAATGGATGTAATGGAAGGCATTAAGTTTGAAGGATGATTACTTAGATGTTGAATGCTTGAGTTAAAGTGTATACTGTCAAACTAACATGGCTGAATACAAATGAAATTGAAATTCTCCCTCTGATCTGCCAAAAGCAGCTCTAAAGTCTTTTCATTCAGTTTCTGACAGATTCTTTCTTGCCGCAGGCTCAGATGGAAATATTAAACACATTGTACAGGCGGATGAACATTTCCCTAAATTCTGACACTCCATTGGATTTCAACTTTAACATGTGTGCATCAGAAGCACACACTCAACAGATATGGAAAAATTTCCTAAAAATGAAAAGCATCTAAATTTCCAAATTTACTTTTTAGTCATCCTGTTAGTTAAAGAATCTTCATTATAACGAACTTAAGGAAGGAAACGACAATTAAAACCAAAAAGCTTACATTAGGCACTTTGATCATGTTTAAATTAATCTGTTTTTGCACTGTATGATTTTATAAGGAACAAGTGAAACGAAATATCCTGAAAAAAATCAACCTGAAGACTCACACTGAAGCAGTAATGTGGTGAGAACCAGTGCTTGTGAATGAACCTGGGACATTTTCATAAAAGCAATAAGAAATTGAATCTTATGATGGCAGTGTGTCTCTCCAGAAGGTAAAATTCCACCATCATGCATACGAAGCCATCAGTGCCATGGAGCTCCCACATTCCATCACAGACCTTAGTATTTCCCTAAATAAGCTTGAATGTGGATGTATCTGATCATACAACAGCTTTCTACTGACTTTCTGTCCATCTGAGAACTTGACGCTTTTATGTGACTTCTTCTTTGTGTGATCCAGTTTTGGTGACGTTTCTGGATGTCGCAGTAAACTGGCTGTGGTTTTTCCAAGGTCGTCCTCAGGCCCATGTGACTGCACTAAACATGGGGACTTGATGGTTTACATTCTGCCTGAGGCCCTGAAGATCACAAGAATAGATGTTTGTGTCCTGTTTCTGTAATGAGCTATGGTTTATCCATGTTTTGGAAAGACAATATTTTGTGGATGCTTCTTTCAATCCTTACACCCTCACCTCCCAGCAGTTGGAAGGTCTTCCAGAACATCGTTGCTATTCATTCAATCAACTTATTGCCTTTCTTTGCTTATCTAACAAGGGTTTTATTTATTTTAAAGATTTGTTTTTTTTTTTTCTCAATACAATGAAACAGCTAATGAAGACATCAAAAACATTTATTCATGTTAATGTTTGTTAAATAAAACTTAAAACCAATTGGCAAATTACAGGTTCACTTCAGTTGCAAATACTTATCAAGATAGTCGCCCTCTTCTGGTTCTTCCTTCACTCTGCTGTGCGAGGCAATTTTTTCATTGCAACCTTTGAGCACAGGGTGTGCAAACACCAGATGACCAGTGTCAGACAGAGTGCTTAGCCCGCCTTTAAATAACACACACAAAAACATCAATTCTATGTCATTTAAATATTTGAGTACAGCTCTGCTGATTGCTACAACAGTGCCACCTGCTGGCCGTTTGCATCCTGCAGAGTGATCGCTGGGCTGATATCAGGCTGCTGAACTCGCATGTCTTTGCTCTGTGCTATATTAGTCACAAACCAGCGGCTCCGGTTACAGCTTTTATGTGATTCTGTAAGGAGCGCTGGCATGAAAGCGTTGGATCATTAAGTGCCTTCCAGTACATGTGTTTGCATACATTTCTCAGCCCGAGCAAGTGTGCCTTGGCCTGCCTGTGAACTGTGTGCAGGGGAGAGTTGAAGTTTAAGGCGAGGGAGAAGCAGAGTCACAGGGAGCTCAGCACTATCCTCCATCTATTTCCAATCCTCCCTCCAGCTGTCTCTCCTTGAGCCTCAAGCAGAAAAATATTGTTTGTTTTGACAGGCGCTGAAATCCATTTTCTGTATCTGTCATATACTGGATGAATCCATTTGAACTCTCCATCTGCTGTGTTTCTGCTTCATGGATTTGTTGGGAGAGTCTATATGTGACAAGAAATCTCTGCAGCTCACATAGCTATATACGTTTTCAGATGGAGTGATCGTAAGCAAATGGAAAGGTGGGAAAGGAGCAGCCGAGCGCACATCCATGCATGAACACGGATTCTATGGGAGGTTAATGCTGATCCTTATTCTGTTGTTATTCAAACATTCTGCTGCTGTCCTGAGGGATGGAGCTGCACACGAGGGCTTGTTAGGAGAACAAACTAACAGTCAGGAGCAGATTGGAGGAGAGTACAGAGGTGGAGGAGTGTGCTGAACAGACATGGTGTTAACCTCCTCTCTCTATTGCTGTATTTACTTTACATGTTCCCTTTTTTTACTTCTTTCCTTTCCTGGTTTTCGCATCTTCTATTCCTCTAATTCTCTTTAATTGTTGACTTGAAGGTGCCCCTGAGGATGGATCATTTGGAATCTATCCTGTACCTGTACTCTGATCGCTCTCCAGTGAATAAAAATCTGTTTGATGTTGACTTGTGTCTTATTTCTTTCTGTGTCCTTTTCTCTCTCTCATTTACACTCTTCCAATGATTAAGGAAGCTAATGGGTTTGGGAGCAGTGCCACATCTCAACCACATCTTTAATCACATGTGGAGAACCTTTGTTATGGAAATCTCATTATATCCTGTAGTTCTTGTTATCTCCTATATGTATGCCATGTTCTATAGAAGGTTTATTTCTATACTTAACACTATTCTACACAAAGTTTTATTCTCTGTTCCTGTTTGTGACCTCAGGTCATAATGTTCGGGTCCTCAATACATCAGGACTGGATCACATATGGAATCAGCCAGACAAGGCTGATAGAAAATCTCACTTCAGTAAGGACATTCTAATCAATGCTTGTTTTTGGCATGTCCAGTTAAAAAGGACAGGACAGAAAACCCTCTAGGGTTCTGTCTGCCCAGAGCTCTGAACAGTTTCTCTATTTGCAGTTGCATCCTCTGTTTATTTGATTTACTTGTTCTCTTTTAATAAACCTTTTTACATCTTTTTCCAACTCATTCAGACTCCTCATTGTTGCATCATCTTTTTTTCCACGAAACCTTCACATTCTCAACTCTGCTTGTCTTGTTCTCTCAACCCCACCTTTACCCCAACCACTCATCACCTTTCCCATCCCTCTCCAGTCTTGTTTCAATCATTTCCCTTCTGTTTCAAGTTTCATCTAGTCCTGCAAAGTCACAGACAACCAAGAATCTACCCTCATCCTGAGTCTTCTCCACCCAGCACACCCCAGATGTTCCACCTCATCTACCACATCCCCCAAGTCTTCATGATTACCACGGTCCATAATCATGAATGTCCTCCTGTATTTCTTTAATGTGGGGATCTCCCATTCTGGTCCGCATGAGCTAATGGCCTGCAGGTTACATTTCCCTGATGCAACACACCTGACTCAAACCAAAGGATCATTAACAGGCTTGTTTTCATTTGAGTGAGTTCTAGTAGGAGTTCCAACCCTTTATGAGGTGCTTTTTCTGGGAATGTCTGGGGGCAATAGACATTTGTTTTTTTACCAGGGTGTTGGTCAAAATGCACCAAGGTTTTTCTAAATGCTGGGTAAATGAGGTGAACCCTGGAGAGTTCGTATCTCTTTCTTGGATAACAGTCTGAGGAAAGATCCCACCACTGAAGAAGGTGGCTGTTGGCAGGGAGATCTCTCCTCAGACTGCTGTCCCAGTAACCCAGTCCCACCCCAGCTGTAGTACATGGATTTCATGATGTCTTTAACAGGGTCTCTTCTTTCACATCCTCTGTCTGGTTGTAAAAGAAGAGACAAGTTTTTTTAACACTTCTTATTTATTTATCTTTTCCACTGGCATCCTCAATCTGGCTGCCCAGATTTCTCCTTCCATGAATACATCCGTGAATACATTTATTCGTCACAGCTACATGTGAATAAACAAATTTGACCCATTTTCATGAGTTATCGTTGTCTCTCTCTATGTTTCCCTAACCAGTGCTGACAAGATGTCCCATTGGCCCCGGAGTGATCTAAGATGTTCAACAAAACACAGAAGAGGGAAGTTCCTGGTGAGTCCCAGTGTGTAATTTCCGCAACATCTAACGGTCAAACTGCAGGTTTACAACGATTTTACCCTCTCGGGTAGCACGCATCGTTAACAAGTTTTTCCCCTTTTGGCTACCACATTTCAAGATAGCGACGCAAAATGGCAGCCTTGTCTGAGGCACACCGCCACATAAGTATTTATGAATAACAAATTTTAAGCAATTAGAATGTTTTTATTTTGATGCAATTGTAAATAAAATACATATTTATGAAAGCAATACTTGGTTTTTATTAATTTAAAACCAAATTAGTTACACACTGTACCTTTAACAGAGACTGCACAGCTTGTACCTTTACAATGCAAAATCCAAAAACCCAAGCAATGACCAGGATGTAGGGATTTGAAAATCGAAGAATACATGAAAAATATTTACTCATTCCAAAATAACACCTTTTTTGAGTTTGACAGCAGCAGCACAGCTTAACACAGTTTGGACAGGGTGCTGCTGTGAAGCAACCCATAAACTGATGTCAGTTCCTTTCACAATGAAAAAGCAGACTTTACCCAAGAGAAAGCTTTTAAATCCATTACATCGGAGAAAAAGAGGGTTCTGCATATTAAATAGCGGTAATTAATGATTACTCCCTCCAATCTGGAGGAAGTTGTTTGGGAAGCTGAGTGTGCCCATTATGCATTATGTAACTCAGGTAAAAGGAAGTAAATGTACTTTATTCCACTATTCGCTTGCAGACTAATTAAACTGACTTTAACTTGTGTTCTGTGACTGTCATCAACATACAGACTGACTTATGTGAGGCTATTGTCCCATAAGAGTCATAAAGTTTCTAATGTGCAGTTACGAATGATTTTTTCCACCACATTACCAGACCACCAGCCGTCATTATGTGCTGATTGTACCCAGAGAACTCAGAGAAAACGAGACTCCATCGTTAGATTAATTGTGTGGCTAGAAAACCAACTAGCATGCAAATTCATTCCTGCAGACACTCTGAAAGCTTCATGACAACTTCTCATCTCCTCTGCATTCACAAAAACTCTCTTCCAGTTGGCTGAGTTTTGTTTGTCCTTTCAGTCAAACTTACATCAGGCTTCCTCTCTTTGCAGCAGGGACTGCATGTGGTGTTTTTGGCCTCAATGACATTGCTCTGTGCACCTCCTTGCCTTTGTGAATCGTGCGTTGATGGCTCAAGAAGTGCATAGAAATACACCTGGATTATAAGAAGAATGTAAGATCAATCAGGGTTACAGTCATCTGACTAAGAACATCTTGAATCCAAAAAGCTGCACTTTAACACAGTTTAGGGGCCAGAACACGATCAGTTTTTTCCTTACTTTGGATATTTGAGGTTTTACTTTAGGAAAAGGAAATTACTTCAAGGGGCTGAACAGAAGGTGTTGTTGAAGTATCACAACTTGGCACCCTCTTAACAGCGACTTATTCAGTAGCCTTCTTGCATTCTGTCTTTTTTCTGAGCTCTGTCCATCCTGTACAAATATGCCTGATGTCTACTTTTGTCTTATCTCTCACTTTGTCAGTTTCATAACAAAATCACAGAAATTGTGAGATAGTAACACATTTTGCCGGTTTTATATGTAGGTGCATGATATGAACCTACAACCATCAATTTTTCATCCTTCACCTCATTAACTGAACGTGTTTAAGAGTTGGATATAAGTCGTGTTTTTATCTATTTTTTGCATTCATCATGCACATTCTAGGCGCAATCATTGTCCTTCACTGTCCTGAGACTGAGAGACCACAGTTCACAAGGTTTCTTTTTTTTTCCACAAGTTCTTTTTGCAAACCAGGGGATTGCACTTCAAGACACCATATCAAATGCTAGGAACTGGAAGTCAACACACTGGCTGTTTTGATCACGCATCCTGACTGATTCAGCAATTAAATGTAAAAGGATGTAAGTGACGAAGCAAAGAAAGGAGAGAGAGCATCACAGAGAAAGAAAATACAACAGTTTACACTGACTTTTACTGGTTGCTAGCTAAGAGAAGATGCAGGATGCAAAACAAATACTGGATTAGTTATAGGTAGGGGCGCCAAAGTGCCAAAATCAAAGTTCATGCTTTTTTTTAAAGCAGCACAACTGAACTTTAAAGGAGCTAAAAGTGTTTTTTTTTTTGCCGTTAGGTGGCGTACGGTGGAGCTGTCTCAAATCAAAACAAAGCCTGTGTCCATTAATGCCTCTCTACCTCTCCCCTAACCGAAAAACCACGCCCCTCTTTTTTTTTTTTTTTTAAAAGGAAAAACTCCTCTTTGCCTCATATAGCTTTACTTTATTTATTAATTTTAAACAGAGAGCATGTTTAAAATTATGTATGGCTAAAAACAGTATAATTATATATTTTTCTAAAACTAATGCAAATAGGCCTAGTTCATGATGGGGTGTGCTTGTGCAATACAACATGAGCTCAGCTAAGAACCGCAGCTTATTCTAATTATTCATCGTAATGACCCAAAACATAAAAATGTTAAAGCAAGCATTTTTATTTTGATGCAGCTTCTTACCCCGCGTTCACGCCCTATTCGCACGGAAAATGTGCTTCATTCCAGCGGAAAATGCGCTTCATTCGCGCGGAAAAAACGCTCAATTGGGGCGCTCCGCGCCGCAAATCCGCTCGAAATGCGCCGCCCCAAGCAAACTCGCCTTTTTCTGCGGCTGTACATTGACTTAACATTGAGTTTGTACGCGCGTACAATTTTTTCCGCTGTCCGGTGTGAACACAGGGTTAGAGCAGCAGCAGCAGCCTGTCTGCAGCGGCAGGTAGCAGCGAGTGGCTACCGTCTGTGGAAGAGGAAAACAGAGACGTGGAGGAGGTGGAGTCTGCTCCGTGAGTCACGTACCAGAAGAAGAGCAAACTGGAGTCCGTTTCGGTCTCGCCACTCTCTCCACCTTGGGAATGCCAGACCAATATTAATCCGTTTTTTGTCCCTTTCCTTGAAAAATAACGTTGTTTCTTGGAGGTAATATTGGCTCCTCTTCCTCTTCGATCGGATGTTTCCCACTTCTACCGCCGTGACTCTCTACCATCTTGAGTGCGCGCGCTGCACCGTAACTCCGCCCTTTATAAAGAGGGGTGCGCATGTTCGTACATGGACGTACATGCACGCGCGGCCGGGGCCGGCTAGTAAACATAGAGCTGGAGATCAACACACAGAGGCGCTGTGTGACGTTGCGCTATACTCCAGATGAATATACACACCTAGTTCTTCACAAAAGGATTTTTTAATTCCTTCAGTGTGAAAACAACGAATTTCGCTTTTAGCCCCTTTAAAGTTTTTAATAGAATGTGTGAAACCTTTCCTTTCCTGGTTACAATAAATACCTTTGAATAAAGACTGAATTCTGAAAGGAAATGAACAATAACCAGAACTTCTCCCTTTATTCCAATGACACTGACTGAAGTTTTTCTGTTTGTCATAAACAGTGAAATTATGTGACTGAACTTTTAACCTGTGTGTTGACAACTTATAAAACATAGCAGCTACAAATACTTCTGCACATATCCTGATTAGAGATATAAAAGCAGGCAGATAATTTATCAGCAAAATGCTGACAGAACAATCTGAATTATTAAATGATTTATTGTGATTGTATTGTATAATACCGCAATTACTCTAGATGCAAAACAATGCAGAAGGCTATCTTCACTATTAGCTACTGTCATCTGTGTGTGTAGGTGTGTGTGTGAGTATGCGTGCCTATTCTAGCATCGTTATTACAATTATGTCGTGTTGTGTGGTCGGGAACCCGTTGTGACAGCTCATGAATAATTCTGCTCCTGTGCAGGAAGCGTGCGTTTATCTACCCTTTTGTTTGCTTTTTGACGCACACACAAACGCACACATGCACACACACTTCACTGGAATGATAATGCCACAGATAATTAAGAGTGATACTGCATTACAAAATGGATGAGATGGTCCCAGTTTGAGTCTAATTAAAAGGTTCTATAGTCCTGTTTTGCAGAAAAAGAACATGAATGCAAAAAGAAACCGTCATACATGTCAGCCTGTTTCTGCCCTCATGCACAGACACACACAAGCACACATGAACATGTAGAAATAGAGATGGATGAATAATGCAATTGTCATAGAAAGCAGGGATTACATTGTTGTTGCAGACACACATTTATCCAGTTTGCAGAGGCAACACTTGGCAGATGCTGGAGATTAACAGGAGTGGTGTCAGTGCGGTCAATTTCAATAAACATAATAATGAATTCTGTGACATTTTGTACACATTGCATCACATTTTAAATTAACTCAGTCATTTGAGGTTGCATTGTTTGTCTGCTCATTTGTTGGTGAAAAAGAAGGCACTCATTGTTTTATACAGTAGAAAAGCAAACATTTCTCATAAGATCTGTCTTTTTTAATCCTATAATCAAAGAAAATAAAAAAGAAAATAGTGAAGATGGAAAAATACTGTTATTCTGATAGATTAACGATCATAAACGATAGATTGAGTAGATAAACGATCATTCTAAGAAGAAAAACTCAGTAAAGTCATAAAAATTATGTATCAATAATTATTGATACAAAATTTGACTTTGTGACACACTGCACCTTTAAACTGCTGTACTGTACCGTTCGCACAGTCCTCTTCCGCTTATCCGGGGTCGGGTCGCGGGGGCAGCAGCCTAAGAAGGGAAGCCCAGACTTCCCTCTCCCCGGCCAGATCAACCAGCTCATCCGGGGGGATCCCAAGGTGCTCCCAGGCCAGCCGAGAGATATAATCCCTCCAGCGTGTCCTGGGCCGACCCCGAGGTCTCCTCCCGGTGGGACGTGCCCAGAACACCTCCTGGGGGAGGTGTCCAGGGGGCATCCTGACCAGATGCCCAAACCACCTCATCTGGCTCCTCTCGATGCGGAGGAGTAGCGGCTCAACCTCGAGCCTCTCCCGGATGAACGAGCTCCTAACCCTATCTTTAAGGGAGAGCCCGGCCACCCTGCGGAGGAAGCTCATTTCGGCCGCTTGTACCCGCGACCTCGTTCTTTCGGTCACTACCCAGAGCTCGTGACCATAGGTGAGGGTAGG
>JAVQJG010205781.1:0-12557 GCA_036024015.1 Craterocephalus amniculus
TTTTTGACCTTATAGTATAATCCTGATAGTGTCTAGAATCTAGACACTATCAGAAACAAAAAATGTTACAAAAAAAGGAAAAAAGACAATCTAGACTCTAGATTGTCTTTTTTCCTTTCTTTGTAACATTTTTTGTAACAGTGGTTTGTGAGTTGTAAATCCTGAAATCTCTCTTTTACTTGTGCAGTGTTGCATCTGTTTCAGGGACAGTTTTTGATCAACAGTTCAATTTAATACATTTTTCTTAATTTCCATTCTAACAAGGGAACTGATCAGAAAGTAAAGCAAGGTCACGTCATTGTATAATCTTATTTTATACCATACTGTGAAAAATCCCTGAATGAAGAGATGGCTCATTTAACATATTTTGCTAAATTTAATCTGTGTATACTTGCCAAGTGATAGAAGTGCTGCACTGTCATTGCTACTGGAGAGATTATCAGTCTGCAACTGTTATCCCACAGGCTCGCCTGAAGGAGATAGACAAGCTGGATCAGTGGCTGAAGACTGCAGTGAGGGAGGGGGGGCCTCAGGCCGTGCAGGCAGTGTGTGTTACCCAGTGGAGTATCTGCCTGCCCCTCCTGCAGCACAACCTCAGGAAACGCATCAGGACACCTCTGCACAAACTGGCCCAAGCTCTGGAGGACATTCACAGGTTGCATCATGGTTTTACAGTATGCATGCCTGGTAGAGACCTTGTTTTTGTTTCTTGCTGTATGAGCATTTCTCTAAACATCTTTTCACACTTCACGAGTACATTAACAGAAAGGCAAAGACGGTTTAAACATGACAATTATTCTTCAAGTCAAACTACATAAACACTGTGGCCTAAATATTTCCACCATCATGTTTCACTGCTGATGAGATGCTCTAGGTTGTCATGTTTGTCTCTTTACATTCTATCACCTCAGTACATCCCTAACGGGAATCTTGTCATTACTTTTGAAATTTGTTTATTCCCTGAACTTCATTTTCATTTTTGAAAGAACACTGAGTCATAACTTATTTTACTTCCCGTCTTCATCCTTTTTCCTCCATTGTGATTGCTTCCTCCGCTGCCCTCATTAGATCTGTCCGTGTTTTATACCTCCTTGTATTTATAGCTTAGTCAGTTGTCACTTTGTCTTTGTTCATTCCTGTCTTGCCTGCCATTGTTGTCTTTTCTGTCTGGATTTTTGTGAACCTCAGCTTGTTCCCTGTGTCTGTTGTTTTCCTGTCAGGATTTTCATTTTTCTCCCTGCTTCTTCAACTGTTTCCAAATCTCACTTTTTTTGTTATACCTGACACATGTCCCACATGTAGTTCTCTTTTGAACCAACTAAGTATACTGGCATTCATTATTGAATAAGGGTTATTCTCACCATTCACTGCACACTTCTGGGATATCTTATCCCATCCAAAACATTTGGCCATGACTTACCCCTAAAAAGTGCTTCAGAGGAACGAGTCATCTCTTGAGACCTCTGATTTCACGTCAGCCTTCCCTTCTTTAAACAGGACTGAAATAAGTCTTGTCTTCTCTGTTTAGGACACCGGTGTCCAAAATTGGTACTCGAGGGCTGCTGTCTTTAGGATTTGGATGTTTAATGCTGCAGCACATCTGAATCAGATAATGTATCAACATGCTTGGGCAGAACCTGACAACAAGCTGTTGAGGAGAACTATTTAATTCAGATATGTTGGGATCAGGCCAATGTCTAAAGCCTGCAGGATTATGGCCCTTGAGGACCATAGCTGGACACCCATGGTTTAGGAGAATCTGGATATGGAATTAAACTATTTTCAGTCCACTTACCACTTTAGCATCCCCTCCTCTATTAATAGCTGGACTTTTGAGAGAAGAATATTTTCCCATTCATGTCTGATATAGGATTCTAGCTGCTTAAGGTTCCTGGTTTTTCATGGCTGTATTTTGCTTTACAAAATGCATCAAATGTGTATTAATTGTTGAAAGATTTGGACTGCTAGCAGGCCATTCCAGCACCTGGGCCCTTCTACTATGAACCCATGCTGCAGCATCAAATTTAGCATTGTCTGGCACAGTATATGCCACTTTGAAACCTGTTCATACCTTTCAGAGTTAATTGTAACTTTCTAGATGTGCAGGTGCCACTTCCATAGGGACTAATGTACCAGCATACTGCAAGAGATAGACTTTGTAATTGTGTGCTTATAACAAACCATATGGTCCTTCTTCTCTATACTCTGAAGGACATCACATCTCGGATTTCCAGAGGATTTCAACATTTGAATCATCTGACCACAGAGCAGTCTTTTTAGCATGACAGAGCTTTAACCTTCATTTGCGGTTGGGACGATAAAGTGCGTTCACAGACAATTCCTTGAAATCTTTATAAGCCAGTGATTGCAATGACAGAGTCATGCCTGAGAATAAGATCATGGATGTTAAATGTTGATGTATCTCAATCTTTTGATGATATTATTTGGTGTAGATGACGAAATAGTTCAAATCCTCACAATTTTATTTTGAGGGAAATTATTCTGAAACTGTTTCACAATTTGTAGACAAATTTTTTCAGATTGCTAGACCTCTGCCCATTTTTACATCTGAGGGTCTCTATAATATGTTTTTTTTCCTGTTACTGACCTGTGCTTCCATCATTTCACTTTCTTTACACCAAAACTTGCATATCTAAACTGTTAAACTTAACAACACTTATTGAAACTAAGTAGAAGTATCGCACCATAGAATAAACAGTTAAAGACAATATTAGTTTTTTGTTTTGTCTATAAATTGTTATGAGTTGCAGAGCCAACATGTGAGGGATTACAGACAGGATAAATATGTTGCTGTAAAATGAAAAATATGATCAATGTCCATTTTTGTAGCTCTAGCTGCAGCATCCTGCAGGAAATTTAACATGCACCCCCAAGTGTTGTGTTGCTATTAAAGTCAATCTGGAGCCGATTAAAACCTGCGTCTACTGCAGAGTTGTTTGACATGTGTTTATTTGAAGATTAAAGATCTTTCTATTCCTCTCAATAGTCAGATTTTAGCAAGAGTTATGAGCCTTTGTTTGGGCAGTGTAAAACATGGTTTTGTTGCAAGCTAGCTAATGTGTTTTCTCTACTTTCACAAAACATAATTCACAGTATGTTGCTGCACTTGCGCTGTCAAGTACACTCAGAGCTGGCAATGATTGAAGAAGAGGAGGGTTGTCTCGAGGCTTCTTTGACTCACATTCAGAAAGCCATGCTACTGGATAATGGTACACAACGAGAACGCCTGTCTTCAGCTTTTCATCTCCTGGAGCTCAGACGGACCCTCTACCCCACACCTACCCAGGCCGAGGATAAGGCCGCTCTGCTTATGCTGCAGGTTTTCTGCCCATCTGTTAAAACTGCTTAACATTACATAGCTAATTACAGAAGGCAAGATTTTTCATGTGTAAATGGGATGTGTAATAAGTTAACTATAAATTTCATACTGCTGTGCTTGAGTGCAGATGCCTAGAGGACTATAAGAAAAGTGACTGACTGCAAATTATTTCTGACATCCAACCCTTCTGTGTCTCTTTCAGATCAGGGACATGCAACCTGGAGATAATATAGACACTAGACCCATTCTGGTCTCTGTGGGTCTCCTTTTGGCTCCTTATGATTTCCAGATGGTGCTAGATGCAGATGACGTCTCTAAAAGTACAGATGCTTATTCCCTACTTTCATTTTATTTTCAAGTGTTTTTACATGTGTTTTTTTACATGTTCTTGTCAGAAAAATAGTTAATAGGTTACTCTACTGTAGGTGTTTCATTTTTTTTCATTAAAGAGGCATTTAGGTTATCTCCTTAATAAAATGCAGCTTTCTCCACTGTGAAGGTAAACATAAAGGTACAAAACACCTCTAGGATGTTAATTTTGTAATTTTTGATGAGGTATTTACTGAATATACTTCCCCCCTGTCCCACTACTGAATGCCATTTGCTCATCGTGCTGTTTGGATCCACTTAAACCTTGCTCTGCCTCATACTGTGGTGTTCTTTAAACTTGTTGGGGCAGTTTTCCAACTTTGATTTCCGCAGTTTTATTTATATTTTTCTGCTTCTTTGAAGTTCATTTAATGAGTTCTGCTCCACTAACAGTTTAAAAAAAGTATTTCATATTGTTGAATAATAAATATTTACTCATGATTTTGATCTGGGAGTTGATGCTAAATAAATCCCACTGATCTATGCAGAATATACTCTCACTTACATGTAGAATGCACCTCAAGCCTTTAGCATGAGCCATTTAAAGCGTTTAATTGAAAGAGTGATGGTAAAGCAGCAAACCGGTACTTTTGTGCTCTGTGATATGGATACAGTAGATTTGTCCCTCAGTGTTGACAGAAAACATTTTAGTGATAAGTATCAATTTTATTTGCTAGCTTTTTGAATGGTTTTCCAGAGACAGATTTTCAGTGAAGCCCTATCAGCTGTGTGGAGTGAACTGTGGAGCAGAAGGGGCCTGAGCTGTGGGGGATGCTTTGATCTCTGGCTCATTCCAGACTTATTGGTCCACAGCATCAATTGAACATTCATCAGTCCTAATGACCCAGGGAAGAATTTGCTTTTGACAGCTAGTCAAAGGGCTTCTTCCTCCTGCATGGGTTAAAAGCTTTGGTCCTTAGAGGCACCCCTTGTTTTTGTCAATGAACCTCGAGTATCCTTCTAGACGAAGACAATTAATCATTGTGCCCCTTGCTTCAAAGCTAGCACGTGATGTAACCTCTGAGACCAAATCAGTTGAGTAATGAATCGTTAGCAGCTCATAATTTTTCTGCAGTTTTGTATTGTTCCTCAGGTGATTATCAGTAAGATGTGTTTAGTTTGGTGTTTTGAAGGATCACCATTAGTTACAGCCATTCTGCTGTTACTCTTCCTGGGGACCCGATGACGTGTGTAAATTAAAGTGTGTGGGTTTTCCACTCCTTATTTGATTGAGTTTTTTTTATTGTTGTAGTTAGTTCCATTTCCCCTCTTGCTCACAGGGATATGACATAATTAAGATGCTTACACAGCATATTCATTCTCACTCTGCATATATTCTTTAATCCACAGGAAACCATCTCTTTCTTTCATCAGATATATACACAATACAAAAGCTTTTCTAGTATTAATAAAGTTTGAATCATACATGCAACACTTCATCTACTGTGCAGTTCCCGGAGGCAGTCCTGGATCTAAATCAGCAGCTCGGCTCGCTGCTGAGGCGCAGCATCACTCCACATGTGTGCAGAAAGTGGGTGCACACTTGGCCAGGCAAGACAAGGGCAAAGACAGCACAGAGAGGTGTGTGTTTGGGCATTTGCATGAATTAATTCTGACGTCAAAAGTGCATAAATTTTAATGTAATGTTTTCTTTTGCCAGTGTAATGTTATTATTTTAGTGGTCACGCTCCCCTGAAACCCAGTTTGAAAACAGCCTATATAATCAGACTTTTATGGCTTGTTGAATTTACTACTCCATGCTTTTACTGAACATTACATACCAATGACTGTTTGATCTATCGGTCTGGTCTGCAGTAAAAGTTGTCAAGCTACTATAAGACTGCCCACTTTCACTGCACTTTCTTTACACTGCACTGTTGATTCCCATTATGTCTGCTCTGATGATTATATTCAAAGTGTGCATATCAGAAAATTACTGGCTTTTTGGTCAAGAGCAAAAAAAGAAATATAATTTTTTGTTCATTTGTCGGCTGTTTCAGGGCAAAGCTGTGGGCAACACTCGCAAAGATAGCCAGGAAAAAGGAAGTCTGGGATGTGTGCCGAGCTGCCTGCAGGTTCTGTTTGCTATATGATGATGGAAGATGGAAGATTTCCAAAACTGACAGTAAGAAAGCAGATTGCTGAAAAATACTAGATACACTAACAGGAATGTTGATATCCTAAATATGAAAGAAACTAGGAGATCACCGTTTAGGAAAAGCCTGTGATGGGTTAAAAAAAACCCAACAAAAAACACTCTAATACATTACATTAATTATTTTGCAAATCAAACCAGAAATGCAAGAGCAGTTTTTGAACATGCTTAGCATAGCCTTATGTCTTCCATTGGGATTGAGAGGGTGCAGTATGTAGTTGCCAAGTGCTGTTAATCTGAAGAAGTTAATTTATTGATCATCAGTGTGTCACAGTAACTGGAGCATTCAGGTGTGTGATTCTTACTGTCCTTCAAGTTGGGGAGATTATTAAGCCATTCTCAAACAATTAACAAACAATCTCTTTCAAGAAAGCTACCAATCCTTCCAGAAGTGGACACCCACCAAATGTGCTTTTATGTCAGCTTGGGTAATGTTGAAAGAACACAGGAGCAAAATCTCAGGCTCTACAGGCCTCAGCTAGCACAAATAATGTCAAAGGCCATACTGTAACTATACAGTTAGAAAAAGACAAAGCCTCTGTTACAAGAACATAGCAGCACAGCCTGTAAAATGCAGGCATCTGGAATAATCTTCTTTGTAAATATCTCAAAGTGGAAATCAGACAGCATACTGTATTAGCTGTGAAGTGCAGTGGTGGACCTGGCGCTTAGCTGAAACTTACGCATGGCCTCACATCTACAACAGAATGGCTGAACATGTAAAGCACTAAGGTATTGCATGAACCAAGGCCAAAGACCTGATCTCAGCTTGATTAGGAGGCTGTTATAGCAACTGGAGAGAGCTGTTAATAAACCAATCCCACAAATCTCAATAAACAAAAGAACCATTTTAAAGAAAAGCGGGTCAGAATTTATCCTCTACATTGTGAGAAACTGATACGTCATACTTTAAAGATACTGATATTTAGTGGTAAGCTGGCCCTACAAATAGCTTCAAATACCAAGCTCAACTGTAAATGGATGGTGACCTTGAGTGGCCAAAATTCCAGGCAAATTTGTTTTTATCTTCAAGTGGCTTCAGATGCATTAGTGAGTACCGGGACTCTAGTACCTATCAAACTAAGCTGGTACTGCAGCTCTAAAGGTCAGGCGGTTCTCACTTTACATACAGACTTGCTTCTCCAAAAAAAAACACTTTGAAAATATTGCAGCTGCCATGAATGTGGACCCATTAAAAGTATATATAGCTCATTCTAAAAGAATGCTAAAAATAGCAGTTGCTTAAATAAAGTCATTAGATACCTATGGAAACAGTTTTTAATTATATATTACATTTTCTATCATTAACCATTGATTTTGTTCCATGCTGCATTGCTCAGTTTAAAACTACTCCTGAATCTTGATAAAGTTTTATAAGTTGTGCTAATTTCAATATCTGACTGTGTTTAACTGATTTTATTATTTAATAATCTGGTTTATTTGTATTGTGATTGTAATGAAACGGTTCAGGCAGAGAGCAGCAGTAGAGATGGTTGTTCTAGTAAGACTTATTCTCTTCAGTATCTAACATCAATAGAATTCATATCCGATTTTGTCTGTTTTCTGCAGAATGCAAATGCTCAGAGGACGAAAGCGGTGCACCATGTTGTCACTGTCGCAGTGGAAACCAAACTTGTGTGCATTTTCTTCGTCTTTTAGCTGAAATTTGCTTTATCAATGCCGAGGTACGTTCTTACAAACACACATCTTTCAAAACACAGGCACTATTAAACTTGTGGGGCCCTGCAGCTTCCTGCATCATGTTAACACTAATTCCCCATCGCACTGATACAGTAACTTGCAGCTTAAAGAGTGAAGCTTGTCATATAGCACCCGATTTTGTTTTTACTTTAACCAAATCCTGCATGTCATCAGTCTAAGCAGAACTCAGTCATGTCTGCGATTTACATTAAGTTGCTTTAGTGTAACATTTAGTATAATTAAGGACATGACACATTGAGAAGAAAGTCCCAGCTTTACAGCACTATGTGAATGTCCCTCTGCAAGCATAGATTCTCATTACTATTCTGCACAATGGCTGGTGTCATTTCATCAGACATAACGTTTTTTTTTATAAAATGAAATTAGTTTACATTCTCTTTTTTTCCATTGATGAGATGGTGCAGGTCAGGCTCGCTTTGTGACCCTGTTTCAGTACTGAAGATTTACAAAACATGGGATGGTATAGACATTGTACTTAACATTTTTTTGCTTTACTATGTTTTTAGTTTTAGATTTTTTTTACTAGTTGTTTTAATCACTTTGTGGACTTGTAAGAATCATACTTTTTTTTTACTTTGGGGGATTTTTTTAAAGAAAACATGAGGAGCAAACAACACATGGAGTATTGCATAATGGGATTTTCAACAAGCCCACAAGGCTGGTTGGAGTTTGGTTCGGAGTCAGAAGTTGTTGGGCTTGTCTTATGAGCTTGTCTTATTATGTTACCCCACATCCCATCAAATCTGCAGCCTCAAGTCTTTATTAACTCTATAAAGACGTTAACTTGACAGCACTTTGAAGAAAATGAAGACAACTATGCACAGAAACGACATGACCTTGCCAAAACTGACATGTGCTGCAGCCTCTCCCCTTGCTCCTTTCATGTATCTCTCTCTTTGTTCTGTGACACATGGACATATTTTTTCGCGAATTGGGTTATAGTTCATTAATTTAAAGTTACGTTTCTCACAACCTGATGATGACGACCAACTTCTTTAGTCTTACCTAAGTTATCTGCCTTTGCAGTAAAAAGCTAATCAATCATTTCTCTTTTTGTCTTTGATCTGTACAGCAAGCTTTAATGCCTGTAGAGTGCCTGTCATTCCCAGAGCGAGATTTAGCCTCTCTTTTTATTATGAAGTTTTCATAACAGCATGTAACCTCTAATATTATCTTTGATTTTGACGTATAAATTTATTCCATCCTGCTTAGGCCACTATCCAAAAGCTGCTAACACAGGGAGTCCAGCTCAACAGCCCAGCTGTCCCTCCACTGGAGGGATGTGTGGGTGTGCCTGAAGATAACCCACACTGGGCTATTTACAGGTGAAAAACAAAATGTTCCCACACACGCAAGCCTCATGAAGATTTTGCTTTCTGTCTCCCATGGGAGAATACTGTCCATGTGATCAGACCAGTCATTGTCATAGGGAGGAGTGTGTTAACTTTATTTATTAGAAGAACAATAAAACATACCCAAAAACTTTACTGAATCTGATGACAGTGACAGTCTGAAACCTGAAAAAAAGTAAACCCCCTGATGTGTTTGCTCATCCCATTCATTGAGTTAATGCTTTGACAATGCAGCTATCTTTACATTTGTTTATAAAGTCCGAAACTGCCCTTTATGTCAAAACCACCAGCCATCCAGAGCACATCACCTGGAAAAGATTGTGTAGAGGTCCACTGTCTGTGGGTTGAGTTTATTTTCTTTTTGCACAATAATCACAAGAGCTGCTACTGTAGCCGAGTGTTAGAGTGTGATGTGTGTCACAATAGACAATCCCTGCACGTATGTATGTAAGTTCTTTGTGCCATGTGGGAAATAAAAAGAGAGGGGCATCTTCCCTCCAGTAGTGTGCTGTAAGGATCGCTGCTGCTTGGCTGAGCGGGAGGAAGAATGTCGCCACACAGTTTATATTACAGGATGTCCCTTGTGTTTCTGTATGTAGTGTTAGGAGCAGTATAACAGTTTATGAACGATGTCCATCTCGGGAGAAGGATCCCAGATACAAAGGGATTCAACCACTGCGAGAGAGCCAACACCGAGTTTACAACTCAGTGCAAGGATTAAATCCTTGTCTGAAATTCTGAATTTGGCAAAGTTGACAAAGATGACATTCATTACTGTAAAATAAAATAGAGGATTAATCCCATAATTCTGTGCATCAATGACGTTGATGCACATTTTCTATAGAATTTATATTTCAAAACATGAACTTATTGTATTTGGCCAGACCAGAAGATGACTTGGCCTAGGTTTACCTGCTGAATCAGGAGATCTTACCTGAAGCACGTCTCACCTCCAAAACAGTTTTCTTTCCACTTGCCAGGAACAGGACCCATGTTTTCTGTCTGCAAATTCAAATGCTAGTTCATGGTATTTCTTTAGAGTAAGACGATGAAACCTATCAGTCAGTTTTTGATGTTGACTGCTTCTCTCCATTTCACAGAATTCTTCTGTGAAAATTATTTTTGCCTGAGCTGTCCCACTGCACCCTACTGTTTTCACTGGTGCTTTTCCTCTTTCTTCCTTGTGAGTCTGAGTTGGGTTGATCTATCAGTCTGTCTTTTGCTTCTGCTCTTATGGACTTGTCACCCTTGACACCAGCAACAGCACTCCATCTCCTCAAGGGATGTTGAGCCCCAGTTTGTTTTTCCCTTTATTTTCTTGGCATGATGTCTTTTCTGTGAGGTCTAAAATGGGAAAAGAAAAATATATTTTGCGGAATTTTCTACTGAAATAGAATTTTAGGCATTTTTGATTAATTTGTGTGTAATTTTGGCTGTTTTTACCTCAAGCCATGTGCCTCATGATCCGGATAAATATGCTGTGAAGGTAATGCTGTTCTAGCTGACACTGAGAAAATGCACTTTTATTGACAAAAAAAAGCTTATTTACCATCCAACCATGAGTTTCTTCTTGTCACAGGTAGACATAAAGGCTGCTGTTCCCAAATGTACAGTTACATCAACTCAACAATGAATCATGTCATAAAATAAATATATAGTATGCATCTACTTCCACTGGCTCAGTCCACCACACTCTCCCCTAATAATAGCATACAGATGGAGTTTTTATTGAAATGTAGAATAAACCTATTTAAGCCCCACTCCAAACCTGTTGTTCTTTAAAGTAGATGTCTTAAATGATAAGTGAATTTAAGGTTGAACTTCACGTGCCAGTCTCTGGATGAAGGCGGTTGTTTTGCTAACTGTGCCATGGATGGGCTGGTGAAAAAAAGTATCTGTAGAACTGTTTGGTTAACAACCAAAGTTTAGCATAGCTTAAGTTTAACTATTAATTTAGACATTTAAACAACAAACTTTATAAACTATTCTGTCTTTTTTATGACATAGCATCAAGCTAACAACTTGTGTTAAGCCACAACAACAGATGTAAAAATTCCCACATCTGTTGAGGTCTTGATGAAACATCTGTGGGATACTGTGGTCAAAATAATACACACTAAGTTTCATTAATATACACCTCCATTCAAGCTAATCATTTTGGGACTTATGGAGTGACCTCAATGACTCCACTTTAAACCATTTCTTCCCAAGGCTTGCCTCTTTTAAATCTGTAGTACTCAATAATAAAACTGAAACATATTATTATTGTAGCATGAAAGACCATAAATAGCCCAAGTTGCTAGGACTACACGTCTAACTATTATTTGTCTTGCAATTTTATTCATAAATACTTCAACTAGAGTTGGACCACAGGCAGTTGGGGGGCTACAAATTTCTCTTTTGGTCACAGTCTTGTTGCAAGTCATGTGTTAAACAGGTCCAACTTATCAAAACATGTTCCATAGAGTATAACAGCTGCTGGACACTTAATAGCACCATAGAACACATGGGCCTTGATTTATTAACGCTTTGCGTGTACTAAAACAGGTGCAGACGGCTTTGCTCCGCTAAAATCGGGCCAATCGGGTCTATCAAAGCTGCAAACATGGAACTGCGTCTGTTATCCTGGCAAAACTGCGCCGGTCTCCACTTTGCGTTTCTGCAGCTACTGCATATGCATCATGGGTGTTCCGGCCAGAAAGTGCACATTAGTGGGAGGAGACTATGCAAACAGATCTGGTTTGCGCAGCAGTGTGATTCATGTAGCCCCCAAATAGTTTGAGGTGATTATGTTTGCTCTAAAAATAGCGTTCCTGAAAAGCAGGTGCTAATTAGCACAACAGTATACACTCAATGGCTGCAGTAATAATTTTAAGGAGGAGGCACGGACATCATGAAAGGCCACTGAGATAATGCATTTTTTTCTATTATATTAATATATTTAGAATACCAGAGAAGATGATTGTGGAGCAATCCAGCGTTGCAATATTAGAATTGCTGGATAAGTTTAAAGGCTGATAAATGTGCAACTTGTCCCTCCTTCAGAAAGAGAGTATATTTATAGGAACCAGTAGGACACACATTCTATGAATTTACAAGTTTTGTGCGACACAAAGGGAACCATTACAAATGTAATCCGCACACGATTCTTTTATTCTGAGGGACAGTGTAATTTTCTGACAGCTGAGAGATTATGAATATGGAGTTGGCTGATTTTGGGTGAGTGAGTAGCTTATTATAATTTTTCCTTGTACATTGCTCACTTGGATTCAAGAAAAAAATCTAAATGTTACCTGGATTGCTGCAATATGGGAGAATATCTGCGAAAAAGTAAATGCGACTTGAAAAACCGGAAGAACAGCGGATGAAGTTAAGAGGAGGAGGCAAGATGAAGAACCAAATTAAAAATGCTCGTAATAAAAATCTGTAAATAAGCCGGCGGGGCTGTCAGAAGAGATTAATCTGACCAGTACTTTGGATCAGGTCCAGCTCACTTTCTGCAAGGAGCAGATATCTGGTGCGTTGGGTCTGCAGCAGTTACTTACGGGGTGCACACAGAATATGTGTGGCACATCGCTGAGGCCAAATACTCGGGCCATTGCTGCGCACACACGGCAGC
>JAVQJG010205812.1:0-15901 GCA_036024015.1 Craterocephalus amniculus
TGTAAAGATCTGAGGACTGGGGTTATGTGATCCACTTTCCTGGTCTTAGTGAGGACTCGAGCAGCAGCATTTTGGACTAACTGCAGCTGTCTGATGGACTTTTTAGGGAGACCTGTAAGGACAGCATTGTAGTAGTCCATTCTACTAAAAATAAATGCATGGACAAGTTCAAACATTGTTGTTTAAGGAATTATTTTTATTTTTCTCTTGTCACTTTTGTTGATCTGTGTATTGATTCTGTTGTGGGGTGTCTGATATACTGTGGGTGTTTTGAAGTTTGTATTTTCTTTGTGTGCATTTAGTGAGAAGTTATATTCATTTTAGGTGTTTAGTTGTGACTTGGTCAGATGTTTTTTTTTTGCTTCAAGTATTTAACGTATCGAACCCTAAGCTTTATAAATTAAAGATAACGTAAGAGTAGCATATATAAATATATCACAATACAAATCATAAGCATCAAAATTGCATCCTGTAAAATTAATAACTGTCTTTTCAGAGTCACTTCGTACCAAAACAAAACATTTTTATTTGTAAAATTAAAAAACAATGATGAAACCCTGAAGTAAATGCTATGCACTTGTCGATGTCATGTGGATGTTCCAGGTTCAGACTCCGCTACCAGAAGCCACCACGATGACCACATTCCCTCCATACAATGTCATTCCACAGACTTTGATTTTTTTTCATTTCAGTCCTCTGTCCTTGAAATCAGGATTCTCTTCCTCCATTGCCTCCAGATGCGGACAATGTCATTACTTTGAAGAAATTCACATTACCACCACAAGGGGGCAGTAGCACTCTCTCTGCTTCCTTGTGTAAAGCCTGTGGATGACTGCTCAAATTGAGCACTATAAACACACAAGTCAGAAGTGGTGAGTTCTTTTACTGTCGGTTTTACCAACTTTTGTTGAGCTTCTTGACATATCTGAAGAATCTATGAGCTAAAATGTTCAGTATAAAACAATCTAAAAGCAGTAGTTAGCAGTTGCATTACTCTTTCTGTATTTATGAACACTCCTTGACGCCCTGTGGATCCGAGTGGCTGCCACTCATTTGTTGCAGTATAAGGGTAATTTTTAATAATGAATGCTTTTAAATTAAACTGTGAATGGAACATGGCTTATTCTAATTATTTTTGTGCCAGTGTTTAGATAAAAACATGATAATTGTCACTCTCTTTGACAGCCAGGACTACTGCAGCCACTGCCCCAATAACAAATCCCAATGCTCCCCCATACATATTAGATTTCATCTCCATGTTACAGCCTGTATATGTCACAGTGAGAATAGGGGAGGATTTTAATAGAAATTGCCTCATAAACCCCCAATCCTGGAACAGCGCACTGCTCAATTGGAATAAAACCTTCTTTGTTTAAGTGTGTGCCATTATGGAAAATTAAAGGCAGTTAATAAAAAGCAGTGTTAAATCAATGGAAACCATAAAAGTTACAGGGTGATATTAAAATGCAGAGGCCAAGGGGGAGCATGAGTGGCATTAACATGCTGGGCCTGAATTATCATGTTAATTTAATATCCAGTCTTCAAATGAAGCAGAAATCCCAATAAAGGTCAATTAAGCAACTAGCCTCCCATCTCCATTTAGAATTTTATGGTCTCATCTAAATCGGGGCGCTGGTGCCGGATCCAAGAAGCCACATTGGCTGCTGGAGACCTACGGGACCAAAAAAGGGGGGCAGGCGTTTCACATTTTGGATAACAATGGTTCTTAGTTTAGATTAGGACGGTGCTGTGATTTTAGCCCCACCATGCCCCTATTGACTGTTTTGAAATATATGTCTTTCTTGCCACTGCACTGAAGAACAAGAATGGAAGGCCAAGTTGGATGCAGAGAACTTTCTACTACTAAATGTGGGTGTAGACAAGGTTTCTGCATTCAACACTATATCCTGTAAACAGACTGGAACATCCAGCTGTTTTGGTCCTCCACCATTCACAAATATAGATCAATTCTATTGTAATAAAAACACACAAATATACACTAATGAAAACAGTGATAAATACTGTATTACATTTTTGCCAATTGATACCCCCAAGTGTAATACCCGGTTTAATTATAATAAGTTGTACATTAAATGAGATCTTCATTGGTATTCATATTCATGTATGCTTGTGACTTTTCTTTGGACAGACTTTGGACAGACTGTCCCACAGGACAAAGTCATTGATTAAACCAACCTTATGACCAGAAAAATCTGCTAAGGCATCAAGTTACTACCAACATAATGACAGCTCATCAACAACGTTCAGCTTAATAAGAGCGGGAACTGAAGCTTAATATTGATGTCCACTGACATGGCGGTGTTCAGCAGTCAAAAGAATGATGAATAATTCCCTTGTAAGCACACTGGTCATCGACCAGTTATTGACCTCTGCGAGCTAGACTGCTGCATTGACGTGGCTATATGCAGATCCATAGTCTTATGAATAAATCACACACACTTAATAAGAAGTCTTTCAAGGGTTGCAGTTAATAAACAAAAGAAATCCCCTTACTGTTGTGTGACCTGAAACACAAAACTGTTTTAATTGCCATCGACAAGCTTTGAATAAAGACTCCACATGAATAACAAAACATGATATATAAGCCTGTGCCATTTGATAGGATCTCAACCTGTTCAAAAATACTAAGCTCAGGATTGTGATGGCTGTTTTTATTTTTATTATTAGATAGTACATGCTGAATGAAACTTATAGAATATGCATTGTGATTGTGGACAATTTCTGAAAAGTGCTTTTTGGATCAAACAGTTGGGGAACTCAGGAAACTGAAGGATGACGTATGACTAAGGTTATTTCTCTGGTAGCTTTTGCTCTGGAGGACGGTTCAGTGCACATTTATATTCTCATTGAGAATCTGGTTTACTTCCAGAACGTTCAGATTCTGATCAGCCAGTAAGAGCGTTCCCCTAGGAATTCGGAAGTTCAGGAAGTTAACCTCATTGGCTGAGAAAGCTCAAAACTAGCTGCTTTCAATAACTAAAATGGCCGGATGTAATATCGGGCATAGCTCCTTTAAACTTTGTGATATGACCACAAAGATGAGGTGAACTAACCTCTGAAAGCATCCAATGATGGTAGAGACGGTAAAAGAGAGAAGTTTAAAATAGTGCTCACATGCTCTCATTTGTGATACATTTGGGGAAAGTTTGGGGATTAGCTTGCCTAAGAACACCTTAGCATGTGGAATGGTGGGGCTGGGTATCAAGCCTCTGCAAGGACTACAGATGAGGGCTTTTAAGAGGATTAAGAGATACTTAAGTAGAGGTGAAAATGACTGAAACAGAAAGAGAACAAATATTCGCTAAAAGCCGATCGACAGTGAGTTAATGGAACGCCACAGATTAGATCCTTCAGGGATGAGGTTTGTGGTTGATCTGATCAGATGTTCTAATATCTCACACCCTGCAAAATCATGCCCAAAATCAACATTCACATTACCACCTCAACAAAAATCTGGTTCAAATTCGGTTTCCCTCCGTAGAAAGATGTCCTTGCTGGGGAAACTTTAATATCTATGTTAGGAGCTCTCTGAAGGTATTCTCAGGTTTGTGAATATCGTTAAGAATTCAAAAGAGTTTCACGGACGTCAGTGCAATGGGGAAAGGTTAAGTACAAAAACTGGTAAGTCCCAGCTGAAAGTCCCACTGCATATAAAACAGCAGTGAAAACAGCGACACACACACACACACACACACACACACACACACTTGGGTTGCACATCAGCGCACTGTTTCTGTGAAGTGCCCCATATAAAATGCAACAATAAAGCAAAATGTTAAAGAGGAAAGAGAGTATCTTCTCCTCCTTCCACATGCTACGCATCTGGATGGTGTCTAGGCACATTACATGAGTGAATGGGTTAGTGACCCAGATTCTCTAATGGGATTTTAGGTGTCTAAAATGTAGCTATATTCCCAAGTCTAACAGATGTTCCTCTTTGATAATCCCATAAGAACTGAACAAGGGAGATGCTGATATGAACCGCATAAACAAATAAATAACACTACATATGGATTAGTATGCATGCAATTCTACATTGAGTTTGATGATACTGTTCAACATCCGTGACACAGTAACACAACATTTAGTCCATGTCCATGGTTACAGCCTGAATTTGGAAAATCATGAAGTAACTTTGTTTTATCTAAAGTAAACCAGATGTGGGCATTTGTTTATCAGACAAAATAAGATATCAGATATTCTAGATCACCCAGAGAAAACACACACACACACACACAGTCTGTGATGCCTGAACCTTCCTGAGAAGCCATGCTGCGCTGAAGGCAATCTGTCTCCCCCACCCATAACGACCATCTGTCATTAGTGGAGATCAATGGAGATGATAGATGGGGATTACTTGCTGTGTTGACAGAAGCACTGAGACAGAAGTCCAGGCACGGCCACAGTTATGGTGCACGGTCCTGACCCAGCAGGAAAAAGCCCTGACGTTAATTCTGCATCACTGCTAAGGCTGGGTTGACATCAGTTTGGACTGTCAAAAAAAAAAGCTACAGATGGGCTTTTCTGAGCTCCCTGAGTGTTGCAGCAGCTCCAGCTGCCATAAATTCATCCAGAATAATCAATTTCTTCTCAGCACTTCGATTATTCAATTCATCATATTATAATCAAATAATAAAAAGTTGATGTAAAACAAGGTAATACATCCGGCAGAGAGTAGACTTCCCCACGTTTACCTCTACAAATCTCAAAGCACGACATCACAGTAAGAAGCCCAAACTGGTTTCAATCCACTGGGTAAAATCAAGAGGACTGGACATGATTTAATGAAGCTGATTTCACACTT
Organism: Craterocephalus amniculus; assembly: GCA_036024015.1. Classification (NCBI taxonomy): domain Eukaryota; kingdom Metazoa; phylum Chordata; class Actinopteri; order Atheriniformes; family Atherinidae; genus Craterocephalus; species Craterocephalus amniculus. Next base: position 4,826 of record JAVQJG010205812.1, read on the forward strand.
GCTCAGAGATGGCTGGTTAAAGTCCCAAGGGTTTTTTGCTCAAGAGCATTGGAGGATTTTCAACTCAAAGTCATTCATAACACAGAGGAGTAGACAAAATGAAGGGCTTTTCTTCAATTTTACCCAACAAAATTGAATTCTGAGGTAACCGAGGCTCCCCTGTGGGATTTATCCCTCATCTGTATTCCCTCACCTCTCCCTCACAAAAAATCAATTTCTTTTGTCATCTTTTACCTTTTTTTTCTGTGTTTGGATCTGCGATTTAACCAGAATTCTTTGTTTTTGGTATGTTGTGGAAGATTCTAAAAGTAAAAAGAGGGCGAGTTTAAATGCAAATAAAAACTTTTTTAAAAAGCAGCAACTCAGATTAGTCTAATAAAGAAACACTCCTATTATGATAAACCCACACAATTACCTGGACACGCTCTTGTTTGTGCACGTGTACTGACACGCCTGCGTACAGCCACGCACTTTCCTCTCTCACACACCCGGGCAGTGGGGATTGCTTCGGAAAAACAGCACCTGCTCCTCCATTTGAAAACTATTTAGGGAGGCATCAAACTCTATCAGGGCAGGTCTGATTGCGGTCGCCTCTTCACAGTCCCCCCAATCACTCAGTGAGTCAATTAGCCCCCCGCCCATCTGCACACATTCATCCGCACACACACACGCGCGCACACACCTACTGTATGCAGGACAGACTCCTATTCCCCTCCGTGCGCTGCGTCTTCCACTGGGGAATGAGAGTCCATCGGCGGCCTTCCAGCAACACCTGAGGCCCCCCCACCAACCAGCCCTTCCCTCCCTCCCCTCCTCCTCACATACGCAGCTAATGGCGGTGCTCCAAGGGCACCCGAGACACAATGGCATTCAATTCACCCCCATTGTACCCCTTTTACCAAGCCCCATACCAACGGCTCAACAGCTATTTAGCAGATGATGGGAAAAGAAAGAGAGTGTGGCGGAGAGTGAGTGGAGTAGGAAATAAGCGATGCAACAACAGGGGCGAAGCGTCAGCTCACCTCTGTGATGATTGTCTTTGTTCACCGGAGGAAGATTCAATTGTGCTGTTGGCTGCGCGTGAGCCGGTGTGGGTCCGTGCCTTTTGCAACTATGAAGAGTGTGTTTGTGTGCTTGCAGGGCCTGTTTCATTCGCTACTTCCACCTATTTGAACGTCTGTGGAGCAACCCCGTCCACTCCTCGGCTTTGCGGGCGGCGCTCTCTCACAATCGCTTATTTATTCAGGGCCTTTTGAAATAATCGAGTTGACACATCTGTCAGATGGTGAGAGGAGGAATGCTAAAAGGTCACCGGGCGAGGTACCAGCTGCTCCCACACCAAACCTTTCCTGCCTCCAAATAGCACAGTCATTACACCACAACAGATGGGACTCCTGCCTTTCATTTCTGCTTCACTTGCACTCACTCACACACACACAGACACACACACACACACACACACACACACACACACACACACACACACACACACACACACACACACACAGACACAGACACACACACACACACACACACACACACACACACACACACACCCACACAGTGCTTATGTTTTTAGGGAAATTAGATCATTTCTGGCTTCTGCCCTTGTGAGAGAAATCACCATACAACCTTTTCTCCAGCTTTCTGTGCAGTTTATCTAATGCAATGGCTCAGTGCCTTTGTCTTCATTTGTTGTTCAGTGTGCAAATAGAGGGGATCGGAAGCCCTTTAAAAGAGCACCATCAGTCCACGGCCACTTGGAGGCTAATTGGCTGGATTAACTAACCTTCTGATTGCCACAAGGTTTTGTTGTGTTGTTGTGTGTTAATGAGGCACATTGATGGAAACCTGAACTGATGGGACTGGGGGGAAAACTGGTTGTTTCATTGGGCTGCAGAGCGGTAGACATGCCTCATTGCTCTTGTTTTTACCATCTGCAAAACAGCTCACCTTGATTTGCTTTCCATAGCTTCAGAATCAGAAAGGGTTTTTTTCTGGTGATCAATTTTCACTGAGTCTTAATGGCATCCATGTCCGTGTCAGTCAGGCTGAACTTTTATAGTGCAACACAGAGGTAAACATAATTGATTTCATCCTGTTAGTGAAGTAAAACATCAAAGTTTAAAAAGCAAGTGGCACTAGAGCTATGAGTTTTTTGGGCCAGTAGTGAAGAGCAATGGCATACAAGTCCAAACATCAATAACAGTAAGTAGACAGAATGAGGGGAGTCAGAGTTATCTGTCCGCAATGACCTTGAGAAATTATCATATTAACAAGACAGTCAGTATATATAAGCAATGGCTATTTTAAGGGAAGCAAAATAGCCTAAACTTATCTAGCACTCTCTTGGAAATCTTTATTGTAACATTCCAAGACTTTAAATAGAAACATAAATGGGGATTTTTAATGCACATGAGTAACTTTTTTTAATTGGACTGTGGTTTAGCGTGTATTACGGGAATCATTTCTAATTATCTAAATACTCTCTAACAGTGAAATATGGAGCCATGATGACATACATGCATGTCTTCCTCCCTGATAGTGTGATCCAGCTTAAAAAGAGGGACAATTTTAAGTCAGATTCAGTTCTCTTGGCTTTCGGACTAAACCAGGGCTACCATCACCGATTCTGTTTGTAACCCTTATGGATGGACTTTCTAGAAGCAGTCGACAGGTTACAGATGGATTGGAATTATGGAGATTATAGTGAATCAGACACCTGCTGGGTAGTATGGTTGTTAGCACTGCAGCCTCACAGCAAGAAGGTTGCTGGTTTACAGTATGCCTCAGGAAGGTTTTATCTGGGAGGGGTTGCTGGTTTGACTTGCGGAGTGGTAGGAAACAGTGGCCTTTCTGTGCAGAGTTTACATGTTCTCCCTCTGTGTGTGTGGGGTTCTCTCTTGGTACTCTGTCATCCTCCAACAGTCCAAAAACATGAATGAATTGATGTGGTTAATTGGTCACTCTAAAATACCCCCTAGGACTGAGTGAGCATGAACATTTTTTTCTTTCTATGTTGGCCTTGTGATGGACTGATGACCTGTCCAGGGTGTACCCTGTCTCTTTCCTGCCAATTACTAGGATAGGCCTGCAACCCTAAATTGGATTAAATGGTTCAGAAAATGAATGAACAGATAAAACAGGTCAGACATTAGAGGTGTAAATCTTGGCAACTTGGAAATTTGAAACAAGGAATATGGTTTTTGATATTTAAAGAAAACTGTTCAATTATTGGTTAATACAGGACAACCTATTTTTTTCAGACTAAAAGGAGGTGAGCAATGTATGCCAACCGTAATATAGCATCAAGAAGGAGGAAGTGACACCGAGTATTGTTACAGTAGAGTTAGAGGAAAAACAAAGGCAACTGAGTAAGTTCAAAGAAGCCAAGGTCAAAACGACAGCAAAAAAATATTAGGAAGAGCTTTGCAACAGACATTGAGAACAATTGTAAGCATTGTGTGGCTCCATTGTTTACTGTTTACTTGCTGTGAAGGAGTGTGGCTTTCCTCTTCCTCTTTTAATCATCAGTGGTTGTTTTGGGGAGTTTTGCACCTTTGCAAAAAGTTTTAGAAATCTCTTCCCTATCAAACAGAGTCCCCCGAACTAACCTGGTGTAAATGCCACCTTACAGCTCCCCAAACAAGCTTGACTTTCCAAGCAAATGGAGTGACCCACAGAAGCCAAAGTACTTTTTACATACTAGTTTTTAATCCGGAGGGTACTGGTTCGGTTTCATAGTCAACCATCAAGTCTGTTTTGTACCTGCCACCTGCCAGACGGTCTGGGCTCTGCCTGCACTGCCGTGATTTCAAGTTCTGCCTGTTGTGCTGCTCATGCTCAACATTATCAATTAAAGTGAATAAATGTTTACTTATGTTGCTTACACGTTTACATTTTTACATAAATACAGAATCATCCCGATGCATTAAAAAAATATATATTTTTTCCGTGTGATGATGATGATGATGATGATGATGAGGGGCTAAAAAATCCTACAAGATTATCAGCTGAACCTGCAGCATTTATAGTCTTTATTCAGCCATTTAGCAACTGCTTTCTAAGGTTTTCTGTGGTGCTTTCGGCAAAATACACACTGAAACACACTCTGCATTACCAGCAACGAAAATTAAAGATACAGTACACAGTCGCTCAGACTCCCCCATGAATTAGTGACCCACGTAAAACTAACTGCAATCCCTGGCCTCTTATTTGTGGGTCTGCGCTTCCACCAGTAGACTTCAGTTTACTGTTTTAGTGGAAAATAACTAACAGGTGGTCAAGTACAATAATATCTGATTAAATATATTCAGTCTCAGTAACAACAAATGTTGTCTCAGGACTGAAAAAACTAAACAATTCAGTTCAATTCAGTTGTCATTAAATGCCAACTTAGACGGGAAAAACTGAGATAAGTTTTTCTGCATCACCTTGTGACAAAATCTTTCTTGTATGAATTCTGTTCTTAAGACCCATTTTATAGATAACATATACTGTATCCATCTATGTCATGTACTTATTTCATTGCAGTGTCATCCCAGTGGGTACACCCAAGACAGGTTTCCAATCTATCCCACGGCCATTAAAGAACATATTCTAGTCTAAACTTTTTGCAAGATTTTTCACAGTATTTCAGGACGTTAAAGTAAATGTAAGTCAGAGTAATGGTCCAACAGAGTCCTACTGAGTGCTTCAAATGTTATCCGTCATGTTTGGATGCGGAAGCAACTAAACAAACATCCAGATGTAATTGTCTTTTGGACATAGTTTTATTTAGTAAAACTGGATCCCAAAATTGTTTTGTTTTGTTCAAAATACATACATTGACAGGTTTTCACACTTTGGTGCCCCCTAACAAAGGTTAATTTGGCATCTGTCTTGCATCTTGTCTCCTCTCTGAGCAGAAAGAAAAAATCAGTCCATTGTTGACTTTTTGCTTATCTTGCCCTCTGTAACTTTCCTTTGTCTTGTCTTTGCTTTCTTTAATAAAGTCCTCCTGGGTTTCTTTGCTGGATCAATCATCGTACACAAATAAAATAGCCAGCGTGCTGATATCTATGGCAAGTGTCACGCTGCCATACAATAAAACAGCTGATATTTTATTCTCTGGGCTGGAACACAAAGTTGTGAAGTGGAGTTGCTCTGTCCTGTGATGCTGCAGGAAAAAGACAGCTCTAGGAATGTACATAATGACTGTCAATCATGTCTCAAGCAGATATTTAAGGTTGGAAACTTATTGACTGTTGCTTTCAGAACTGAGGAAATTAGCATTATTTCATGAAATCTGTTAGCCCATCTTTGGATTTTGTCTGATAGGACTAAGTCCACTTCTTTGGTCTGCATCAGTGTGTGATTCACAATGCGCCAAATGAAATGCACTATCTGTGGAATTGTACTGCAATGCCATGGGAACATGCCCTTAACGAGATAGAGTCTCTCAGATGTAAATATGAAAAAAAATCTGCAAATAATGGATCTGATCTATATCAAAACAATGTTCCTGATCAAAAATAGTTGTGTACACAATGCCTATGAAAGCATGCACGAAGTAAAGTTATCACCCTGATTCAGAACTTCAGTCTGTAAGAAAAAACAACTCAGTGTTGATGCAAACAATCTGGAATCTCTCTGATCAATAAAACTTAAAGCAGCTAGCTCCTTTAGTTTCACAGACATGTTTCAGTCTCTGCAACAGAAAGTTGTAATCAAACGTGTCAAAGGAAGCACTGAGATCCTGAAGAAAAACTACAAATTTCATGTTTTGACAAATAAGAATGATTTCTTCAATGTTTAAGAGATATCATGAGCGGGACATATGGGCAAATGGAAAACACATGGCCTCCTTCACCGCTACAGAAGAACTGAAAGAAGTCTGAATTGGATCTGTCGTAGGTGAAAACACGAGATCTGATGTTCTATATTTACCGAATGTATAGATCAACAGGAGCTTGACAGCTGAAGGTGATTAGGGTTAAAGTTGTTTTTTCTCTTCTGTGGGAGAAAATGACATCAGTTCCATAACATATTAAATGGTATATTTTTACAAGTTATTTCCTGACTTATATGAGAGAGAACAACTATAAAAAGTGCAAAACCTTACAGTATACAAATATGAAACCTTTCCAAACTTCTTTGATGTTATAATCACCACGGCTAACTTTTTCCTGCTAACGTTTTAGAAAACTGTTGTCAACAACAGATCATATAGACTTCAGACTTTGGACAACTTTACTAATATGCTGCAAGGATGAGCAAATAGTATAAAAAATGGAATTTGGAGGGTGTTTGGTGAACTTATTAAGACTGAATTGTTAAAAGTGTAGAATTGATCCTCTTATAAGTGTTTTATATGTGCATTTCCATGTAGATCTTGTATTTTCAAGATTAACCAATAAATACAATAATGCAGCACGGAGAAAACAAAAAAAAAGTGCTGGCAGTGATCGTTCATAACCAACCAGTCCACAGAACCTCCTCTCTGTGTGTTAGCACCATGACTCATATAGACACGTCTCTTGATTCATAGAACAAGAAAACAAATAGATGGTGAAGAAAGAAATCAATGAAGTGAGTCTTTGAGATCAATCCTGTGGTTTCACCCATGGTTTCCATTTTCTTCTCACACACACACACTCCACATGACCCCAAACTCATTTAGGGTGACAAAGACTAAAAATGTTACCGCCTGCAAAGATAAATCTACATTCCTCAAAGCTGTCATGTCTTCAATCTCACGCTGACAGTAATGATCTTGAGACACAGCCATTTTAAGACATGTAATTTAAAGAAAAAATGAGTTTGAGAAGAAGAAATGTCTCACAGCGAAGAGAGAGAGAGAGTGAGAGAGAGACACACACACAAAAAGAGAAAAAAGTGGGGTGAAGGTTGTTGTGAATCATTAGTTCAATGGGAGTGCTACTGTTCTGGACTTAATTGAGTGTCTGTGTGAACCATAGGTGGGCTGGCCTGGAGGCTGCTGTCGTCAGATGGAGCTGGGGGTAGAGTCAGCAAGAAGTGGAGCCATGTGGTGATCCGAAATGTTTAAGGATACAGTTTTGTGATTAATGGTGCATAACCCCATGAAACATGTTAAATGTTCCTTAAATGTTCCTTGGAGACACTTATGTAAGTGTGTAAGAGAAGGAATTAGACCTAAAAGCCAACAGTATATCCACTGTCAAACAATCCGTTTGTGATGCTTGAATGTTGCCAGTTCAAAGCCTCACCCAGTCTTAACTAACGGTTCCTTCAACAAGCTGAATAGAAACCAAATCTATCAACTAGACACAGAGTTTATATCCTGGATAATGTTCAGGGCTCATGTGTTTTCCTGTAACAGATGGTACATTCCTGTGATTCAGAGCCATCGTTAGGCTGGATTTTGTTGATGTCATAGCTCTTTGGATATGAGAACAAACAGGTCATGGCGAGAGAAGAACTCTGACAGACTGTCCTTTTAAATGAAATAAAATCTACTAGAGGGACAATGCTTGTGTCATTTGATGTTTGGTTAAATGTAAAGTAGGCTTGAAGGCTCATTGCACAAAACTGGCTATATGCATATGGGTCAAGTTGCATGCAACTAATCAGTTGAAAGACATTTCTTTTTGACCTTAGAATTTATCTTTCTACCAGTTAAACTGGTACACAGTAGGGTGACAGTAAATTCGCTTCTTCCATGAATTCTTTCTTTTAAATGTACAGTACGTAAGAATTAATTAAGTTTTGTGGTAAAGATGAGCATAGAAATGACCTAAAATGTCATTAGTAAATGGACTGTACTTGTATAGCGCTTTTCTACTCAAAGCGCTTTACATGACAAATCTCATTCACCCATTCATACAGCACCTATATTCATACATACTGGGTGCTTTAGGAGCTAACATTCACACACATTCATACACCCGATAGGCACTTAAGGAGGCAAGGTAGGGTTTGACATGTGCCGGAGTGGAATTGAACCGCCGACCTCCTGTATTAGTGGACGACAGCTCTATCCACTGAGCTACAGCCGCCCTGCACTGAGCCACAGCCACCCTAGTGGCCAAAACTCCTCCAGCGACTGCACTACAGTTCAGGTAACATGTACATGTGCACTGTCTTTTTTGAGCCTTTTAAGACACTCTTTAAAGGTGCTCTGACACTTGTCAAACAAAGCCAAGTTGTCCATTCAGGGACACCATACAAAAATGGAGGCACAATTATGGCAATAAACGTAAAAGGACAAGAAAAAGAAAAGAGAGAGAAAAATTAGCTGTTGTGAGAAGGCGTATCACTGAGAAAATTATCCAAAGTTCCGTAGCGCCTCTGTACGTTAAATGTTGAGCTTCTTTTTTACTCTGGATTAATTCAGGCTCATATATCTAGAGTCAGCTGCTGTAACTTTTATTTGTACTCCTCCGATATAAAAACACTGAAATGTCACTGTCTTTGAATGAAATCTCTGACACCCCTGGAACACACACAAAAGGGCTGGTTTATTATTACGGTCCTTGTTTCCACTTTTTTTTCCTGTTTTTCTTGGTAAAGTTACTGCAGAATCACGGCTCTTATTTCTCTCTCGCGGGAGCATATGACACATTTCCCGCTGACATGCGGATCACATAAACAATTCACTTATGACCTGCAGAATAATCAGCTCTCTGGTGAGGAAAGAAACCGGAATTGTCTTCTCATCTCCACTCTGAAGGAGGGAGTATACTGTAGCTGCAGTTTAACCTTGATCTAGTCAAGAGTGGTACCATTGCAAAATAACTCTCAAAGAAAGTTTAGGGTTTTGACTTAAATATTTCATGAGGGTATCTGTGACAGCTATAAGAGTTGGTATATTCTCAGTGGGGGAAAAACACTGCAGGGAAAAAATATAAACTGTAAATACAAGCTACAATTTCTGATCCAATATATAGGTGTGCCTGCCTGTGCCCATATTTGGAAGGTGGCTCTGGGGCTCAGTGGCTAAAAATTGTTGCTTTGCCTGTCTTTATCTTTACCAATGCCTGCAGCATTCCCAGACCTGACCCCTGCTTCCATCTTCCTTCTGCAACACCTGAGCACTTCCTTAACTCAAGCAACAGCATCCTCCCTGGATTTATCCTGCCATGACCCCTCCTGAAAGAATCCCCTTCAGACACCCCCATACTCTGATCTCTAAGTCTAAGACTTCATCCTGATCTCCTGCTGCCTTTGCCTTGGCAATACACTTTGCAAGGTTCTATCTCCAGTTTCTGTTACCTGATGCTTTTCGACCAACAGAAACCAGCCCTTGTTTTCATTTGTGCACCTCTTTGGTTATCTGTTTTTTTGTTTTTTACTAAGTAACACAAACTTACATTCTGAGCTGAACTATTTTTTATATTGAATGAAATAAAATCAGTGTTTGGAAACTAAACAGGGTTGGTTATAAAAGCCCCGACTGTTTGGTCAATGACCTTAATGGCTTACAATACACCCTTTCACACCTCTGCATGCTAAAAAAATGTGCAATTCTGTTGAATTGGTGGTCTCAGAGAAGACATGTACTGACAAACATACTGAGAAGTATCTTAATGGTGAGTTTAATCCCATTCAAGGTCACTTTTTGAAATTGATCTCTTCTAGAGGTCTGATGTTTGTCTTTTTTCCACTGAATATTTCTGTATTGGCCTGAAATTACTACGAGGGTTGATTCATATTGGTTTTTAGGTAAAGAAAAAGAAAATCACTGTCCAGTGATTGTAGTCTAAAAAATAAGCTTGCTTACCACTGTACAGTACTGGCACCTTGCCTTTTACTATCTATTTTTTAAGCAGTTGATAAATGCGTTTTCAGACCCTAAAGGAGGAATTTCACCTCATTTTGGCTCCATCTTTGCCTCCAGTTCCTTTTTGTTGTGCTCGGCTTTCCAAGCATGAGTAATGGCAGTATATCACACACTAACATCTGCCTCCTCCTCCTCACACTCATAAGCCGGTGATTTTGGGTCGTTGTCTCTAATTGTTGGAGGGGAATATTTATGCTCCTTTCCTGCAAAAAGCACTGCAGTTACATGATCACTGCTATCTTGTTGAACTCCAAGATGCTACAAATGGTTTTATCTATGTGATTCCTATGTTGAATGTAACACAAATCAAATGGACTTAGGTAAGCAGGCTTTTTCGAATGTCCAAAAGGTGCACTGTGTAACAAAATTAGAGTTAAGTGATATCGCTAAAAATTGTTTCGAGTGGTATCTAATCATGTTACAAAATTACTGTTATGTTTTTAGTCTCTCAGGCATTTCTATCCATTTACCAGGTGTTTGTATACATGTTAGCTGCCATATTCGTGCCACTATATTAACTACGGAGTCTCTGAATGGACAGACAAATATGTACTGTATGTGAAATGAAAACCCTCTGAGCTTCAAATGGATCCACTCACAGATGAACACGTGTTTATGTCTGGAAGAATTTTGTCCAACGGGGGCCATCATCATTCTCAACTGCATCAAAGTCATTGCTGTTCATCTTTACAAGTCATGTCAGTAATTCTGATACGGTGTACCTTAAAGTGTAGGATATTTTTAAAGTTTGAGAACTGTAATCAGTTCAAATAGTCCGAATCCGGATGTTTGTGTGGCTAAAAAGAAGGTTTGGTCAGCAGCAGAAAACAGGGATATGTTTAAAGCTAAAACAAGCAATTATCCACATAACTGTTATTTCAGGTAAAATTAGCTCCTTTTGACTATTTTTGTTGTAATATTTTGCTTTTAATGACAAGTTTTGCACATCCGTTTGATTCAGCTTCTGAACTCCTATTCCCAGTATTGGTGAATTGTTTCTGTTAAAAGGGGGTTTGGGAATGGACCAAGGGCGTAGGTTTGGTCTCAACATTGGTAGGGACGATATAACAACATAACCTGAATGCACACTTTTTGCTGGTGATGAGACTTTAATACGACCAAACAGATGGGGTCAGGGCTACATTTCTCACAAATATTAACCTAATTATTTGATAGGCTAAATGATCAATGGAAAATAAATCTGCATTGACTTATACTAACTTTCATGTGTATTTGTTCACCTGATACACAGTTTGATTCAAACTTTTGTTTTC
>JAVQJG010205821.1:0-16509 GCA_036024015.1 Craterocephalus amniculus
CTATCTATCTATCTATCTATCTATCTATCTATCTATCTATCTATCTATCTATCTATCTATCTATCTATCTATCTATCTATCTATCTATCTATCTATCTATCTATCTATCTATTTCTGGATTTTTCAATGTTGCAAAAATCGTTGTAGCTCATCTAACCCATTCAATGATGGAGTCAAGAAATAAGAGTTTTTGTCCCAGTATAGTCTGAGAAAAGTTAAATAGCTTGGTAAGATCCCATGTAAAGTTCAGAATACAGCGTGGATTTCATCTACTTGGGAAAAAAACATCAACTGCACATGAAAAGGGAAAAAATGGATTTGAATTGTCTTTTACAGTCTTTCTCAGTTAGTTGCTTTGGCACATTTCTCGACTGACTGTCGACATTTTCAAAACAATCAAGACATTTCTCTAAACAATTTGTTCAAGTAGCAAATAGCACGGATAAGATGCAAAAGTCAGTCTCTTCCTCAAAATATTTTGTCAGTTTGAATATGTTGATGCCGTCATTAAAATGTCCTTAGGCCTCTCTGTGTCAGTTTGTTTGACAACACAGCCAAATGGATTAGTCATGTTGTCAATACAGAATATCCTGGATGAATGTTGTCACTAATGCCCAGTATTCCATCATCATTTTCCCGCTAATTTCACGGTAACTGACATTTTTCTTTTTGAGACATTGAGTACAAGGCAGTGGGCAAAAAACCTAATTCATACTCTAATTGTTTCTCATCAGGAATATGGTTATATCCTCGGGGTCTTCTGCCTCTTCCTCTGTTTTGCCTCCTAAATCCTCCAACACAGACCCTCTTCCTATTCTCCCTGGCTGCTGACCATGTTGAATTCTTGGTCCTTCCATTTTCAGTAATTTTAACAATGTGTTGTTCTCCAGTTACACAGGCTCAGCCCATATACTGTATGCTTGTAGTCAATGATTCATGAGATGCACCTTTTGAGCAGTTTGAGCTACCTGAATCTTTACCATTGTTAAAGATAGTCAAGATTCAGATAGGAAGAATCTCCAAAATCTGGACACTTAGAAAATAAATACCCTGTGTAATGTATAGAAATCTCTGTGACATATGAGAACCTGTTAAACCATTTTGTGTGTGAAGACATTTGCGAAGAAAAAATGCCAAAATGTGTGTGTGTAGGCAATTCAGCAGAGACAAGACTTATTGATCAACATGAAATAAGCAGTGACTATTGTTAAAAGTGGAGGGGAAATGTATATTTTCATTGGCATGGATCTACCAAAGCTTTTCCAACTTGATGAAAACAACAAGAAATGGCTATTTTGACATGCACCAATAACACAATGATGTGAAGATTGAACAAATGGTTTTGAGAATTTCAGTGCTGATCTTAGAAGTGAACAAAGGCGACAGAAAAATCGCAATTTAAATTTAATTTAATTGATCTTTTAAAAAGTTTTTGCATGATCATCCCAGCATAAGCTCAAATATAATGTGTTGTAACACTAGAACTCAAAACCAGGACCCTTTAACACTGTTCTTGTATACTGAAGTCATTTTCTTTGTCAAGCAAAATTTTTTTGACCTCAAGGATTTATTATCTTTTCAATATTGTGGAAAAGGTAAATGAATGGATCTGCACTCTGGGGTAAGTGCAAGTGACCATATGGATAGATGCACATTTTTGAACATTGAATTTAATGACTAGTTTACTGTCAGATTATGTTGCAATACAAAGGATATTTTTCTTCATACTGGAAATGAACAATTAATTAGGAAGTTTTGATTATCAAGTAAACTTAGTTTGCAACTGATGCAGATCTCAGGTGCCCTCGGTATGCTGCACCCCAGTGAGACCTAGTACCTCCGTTTGAAATGCAAATGTGTGTTCTTTTGCACTATTTAATCTGAAATCTTTGTCAACAAAAATGTTTAATACAACTAGTTATTAAAGTCACGAAAAAGGTTGTTTTCAACATCTTCCGGCTGCAGTGGCTAAAAATCTTCTGACTGAAATGTCTCTATTTTTGGCGCTAGATGGCAGTAGAGCACTCTTGACTATTTGTCACCATGGAAACCGACAGGCGCCTTCAAGGATGTTGAGAGAAAACAGCGGACCTTCAAGCACCCTGTGACGTAATGTTACGGCTGTAGAGAGCGAGTGGGACCCTGACGCCGCTTTCAAGGACTCCTCGTTAATTAAAAACCCTCGCCGGCTAAATAACGAAGGCAATTTATAGGCTTTAAATCAGAACTGAAAGATCCTGTCCACTTAATAATAACAAAGACGGTCAATGTATAGCCTAACAATGAGATCATGAAATAGATAAAGGAAGAGTTAAAGATGTCTTTGGATTTCCAGATATTAGATATGATCTTTAGTTTAAAATTTACGGGAGCTAATTAGAAAATTAACAGCCCCACCATACAGCCATCATTCCAAAATGAACATTAATAACAAACTTGACTTAAGTTGCACGTTGCAAGGCATAGGCTAAGCACAAAGTGCCTTTCCAAATCTGAAGCACTAAAACAGCCTGGTATTTCTGGATGCTGGGACATTTCCACATAGCCCACACTAAATAGATATGGGAATTTATTATTCTTTTATGTTGTGGAGGAAGAAAATCTAATTCAACAAGAACTAATGGATTTGAGCTCTTTAATGACATTACAATCACGTATCAATGTAACATTTCTTCACTTCCAATAACGCAGACCCCAGTAAAACTGAAACCCCTTTGAGATACCTTTAAATTCTCCTTGGCTATGTAGGAACAATAAAAGAAAAAAATGTTAAGTTAAAAAAAGGGATGACCTCACGTTTTAGCCTATTCATGAATGGAGAGTTTAAAAAAATTATATCGAGTGCTACTAAAAAAAAGAGAGTGGATTATGTCAACAGCAAGTCTCATTGCAGGTGATATTACCGACAGCACTTAAACGCAGCAGCGGGCTGCTCCGCTTGCAGCCAGAAGGAGCGGACAGCGCCACGCACGAGGCGGGTATCCCTTCCACCGGGTGTGCAGGAAAACGGGAGCAGTGCTGGGTGAGCGTCTCATCTTTCCTCAGACAGTTTGCTCATGTTTTGTCCTCCCGGTTGTTTCTGTGATGTCGGGGCTGAGTTTCCCCACGGCCGCCTCTGTCACGCAGCCGGGGAGCTCCACATTCTCCTACAGGGATGCTGCAGTGGCTCAAACCCTCGGCAAGCAATTTGTTCCAGATTGTAACTCTTGAGTTAATGTTTGCTGGCTGACAAGACGAGGCTGAACAGCCCCGATTACTACAAGTTCTAATAAGTACATTAAATCAGGGTTTCTCTCTGACCAGCGGAAAGTTGCTCGGTTGTGTTGGGAAAATGTTTTTTTCTTAATGGAGAGCAAAGACCGCACCTGCAGCAATTAGCTGGCAGTTTTTATTTTCCCTCCCTCCCGCTGATCGCTGCGATGTTCCTCCATGCATCTATAGCTTCTGCATGAACAGGATTTAAGTTTCCTTTAGTGTACTTTGCATGTTTAGAAAAACTTTTTAATTATTGAGATGAGATGTGGATTCATGACTGCGTCTGACTTTATACAGAAAAATGTGTTCGTTTAAATTTCCACTGCTTTATCACCTCACTTAAATCGCCTCTTTCAATATAAATACTGTTAAATAGCTCAGATGTTGCTGCATAGTGTCAATAATGTCTGTTCTCACGGCTGCAGGCGGATTGGCTCTCCAGCAGAAAAGAGGATCAAGATGATCACAGCCTCCTAAAATCCCGACTCTTCACAGCAGGTGTGATGTTTGTAGGAGAAAGTAGTATCCAGTTTGTCTCCGGTTCCCATTCCCTGCCCTGATGCTTGCTTCAGGTCAGCCCCTTGGGACCAGGAAGCAAAAACAGAAGCCAGTTAGACACACTCTGACTGAGACGCAGCATGTTGCTGAGGTTGGATCCCTCCAGAGGCAGCTTGTCATGTTTTTTCTGAAGCAGAGTTGATGGACAGACAGCTTTTCCTGCTTTTAGATAGACATTCATGTGCCATAACTGGGAATTAAGTGGGAAGGTGGCTGAAATACTTTGAGCAGGTATTTCTCATCATTCCCTGGAAGGGCCGTGGATACTTTAGCTGTGGGGGGGACCTGGCTTATGGGAAGATGGAGGCAGGAGCAGAGGCTAGTCCGCATCAGCACCAGAGGAGAAAGCCTGTGCTGCACGGCTTGGAGGACCAGAAAAGGGTGAGTTCATGACTTAATCTGTTACCTTTCTGCCCCGTGGGGCGCTAACATGTGCTCTGGAGTGTAAATAATCTTCTAATAAGTGTTGAGTCTTGGTAGACTCATGCATGGGAGAGAAAAAAGCAAAATAAACCCATTTTTTTCAGCAAAAGTAATCAAATTTTGTAAATTGATCAAGTTGGCATAAAACACAGCCTGATTTTAAAAATGAAGTAATGAGAGGATGGAGTCCATAGCCTCCTCTGTGATGCTTTGCTGGTTTGCAGTTAAGATTGATGGAATATTTTGATACTGTGACTCATTCTTGCTGTTTCAGCTTCGCTCTGCATTTTCCACATGATGTTGATGTATTGCTGTTCTTGCATGCAAAGCCTTGTAGCCCCATTTCCCCCATCCTGAGCTTTTTCACTACACACTGCAGTTTGGCTAAAAAAATACACACTGTTGCATTGAGTGTGCGTATGATCAGAACACTGTTGCTTACTTACAGCGTTGTTTGTAGAGGGAAATGTAGGATGGTAAGGAAAAGGTGTAGAATTGTGCATTTGGGTTATAATGGCTCAAGCATCTTTGCATGTGATGAATCTTTGCTGCTCAGATGGCCCATCGATGCAGTGTGCCCCGGGTTTTCTTTTCATACTGTTATCATTGTTTACAAGTGTGACAGGGTTGTGCTCAGCTGTACAAAACCCTAATAGTTCCACTTTAGCTGGAGGATTACATCATTCAGTGCAGTTTTTTGAAAGCATGTAAAAAATAAGAATTTGGCTGCTTTCCTCCGTATCTCTAGGAGTTGATGTTTTCCTGACAAGGTGAATTTTGATGGATTGGTACCGGCTCCGGACAAAAAAAAAAAAGAATCAGCGTGGATTTGTCGGCAAGGCAAGTTTATTTGTATAGCACATTTTCAGGTTCAGGACAGTTCAAAGTGCTTTACATAAAACATTAAAAGCATAAAAGTAGAATTACAGTGAAATAATTTTTAAGCACAAAACCATTTAAAAGGCAGAGTGAACTCCTCCACAGATGCAACTCGCTCCCAGTGTTTGTGTTAGCATCCTGCACACTGTTAACAGTGCATTGATAGCTAAACCAGTGAGACAGGAGGGATCCACAGTGGGATCCCTGTTTCCAACATGTTAGAGCAGCCAAACACTGGTCCGCTATGGAGGCTGTTGAAGTCACTGTTAAAGGCTAGGGGTGCCCAAAAATATAGTTTTTCATCAGAATGAAGATTCTTGTTCATCAAGTTTCTGAATCGTTTAAAAATTTCCAAAGATCAATTCGTGACAAAGACACCTTAAGCTTTGCAAGGTTGGCAACATTAAAACCGTTTTTTGATTTACAAGAAAAATTCTTTCAGCTAATGAAACAATTCCTCAGAGCTCTTTCTGGCTTATAGAGGAATGGAGATAATCAGCATGTTTTGTTACTAAAAGAGGATTGAATGTGAAATAAGATCAGTGTGAATCGGGAATCGACACAGAATCGAATTGTCACCCCAAGTATTGGAATCAAATTAAATCATCTGTTGCTGTAAGACTCTCATTCCTATTAAAGGCTGCTTTTTCTTCTGGCTACTGACTGAATGAATGAAATATCTTCATACACTGGCTGCAGCGCTGCCATGGACAGGGTCTCTGGTACTTCTGTTTGTGTGGCACTGTCTCTGGATTGATGTCAGTATACAAGCCGACCCCTCCTTCGTGGACATGGAAAACACATTGCATTGTGTTTAATGCAATTTGTGTTCATGTGTGAAGGTGTTTTTAAGTCTGAGTGCGTGTTTTTTTTATTTATTTATTTTTATCTTTCAGCTGTGTCAAAAGACAAATTTCTGTTTTTATTTGGACAGACAATAAAGTTCTTCATTCATTCAAAGGAGAGTCGCTGGAAAATGTCAACAGGACTTTTAATGTGTAGATGAGGAGAATTTCAATCATGTTGGAGAATAACGGTGTTAAGGTCGACACCTGTTGATTGGTGGTTTTGGATTAAACCTAAAACCCCCAACAGTGCTGTTTGAATAGTATTAATGTGTATGTAGATGCAGATTCCATAAGTTTAACTCTTCAAATAACATCAGGTGGTCTGTCTGCAGGTGTGCCAGTGGTCAGATATAAACATGTTTTTTCTCGCCCTCCCTGCTGATTGGATGATTTGATTTGATCAGGTTGTTAAATGAGTCACTGGGGAATCTGGAGAACATGAATATTAACTGATGTGACGAAAGCCCCAGCTGCTGTTTTCCAGCTCCTGTACACTGCCGAGGATCTCGCTGGATGCACAGAGCGGCTGAAGGATCTGAGCTTTTATTTGTGCCTCTTTTGTATCATCGTTGCTATGGTAATAAAAGCTGATACCATTCATAAAATGCTTTCTTCCCCTGACCTTTGCATCCTCGGTGTGTTAGCCGTGACATATCTGGATTTCATTAGAAGCCTCTGGTACAGCTGCAAACGTAGCGACATCATCAGTTGGAAAACAGACGAGAGCAGACGCTCGGCTCTCCGCAGGGAAAAGACGTTGTGGTAGACTGAGCCAATGCTCACCTTCCCTCTTAATGGACATCAACCAACTTAAATAAATTGAAAGCAGTGGTGTAGTAGCGTTGACACAGAGCCTCCCGTTGTTGAATTACCTCAGGCTTCCATGCAGCAACATTCAGTGTCCCTCAGCAATTACCTAGGCTTTGTGAGTTGGAGATCCTGCATGTGATACTCGCCCCCGTAGGAGGTAATTGGATTTTGTCCTCTTTGTGGCTTTACTGTGTCACACTTTCCTTGCTCTATACATTAATGCTCATTCAGTAGCAATAATAGACCTACATGGAGGCAGAAAGCGTTGGAGGTTGTATTCAGGGACGAGTTGTATGGTGGAGAATCCGGGCTCTGTGTTCGATGGAGCAGAACTGCAGACTTTATCTATAGAAACACCTTTTTATAGTCGGATGATATTCATTGAAGAAGGATTGTCTTTGTTTCTATAGTGCAACGACTTGTCCGAGTACAGAGTAGACAATGGCCCTTAATTAGGCTCTTAACAAGAAACGGGGTGTAAAGTTCTGCGTCTGCAGCTCGCTTTGCATCTGTGAGCAGATGCTTTCAAACTAAGTAACTTCTGTTTTTCTTTACAGATACAATTTTTCTTTCCACAACCACGTAAATGCTTTTTTACACTGAATTTTAATTTCTGGGGCAGATTCTTCTTTTACAAGATGAAAAAGACAAATAAAAACTCTTTTGAAACTATAAATTTCCAGCTGATTATTCAGAAGAAGTGGTTGAGGTAAATTAGAAAGTTGTTTGTGTACCATCTTCAGAACTTAATACTAAACCCAAAGAAACTTTAAAGATTTTAAGGTGTTTTCTTTCTTTATCATGACTTTTTGCTTAAAAGTTTAATTACATTTTTCAACTGTATGAGGTTCCAAGAAGAAGCTTTGACTGTGTTATGAGGTGTCTGACTATATGTTAATGGAAAATCAGGTTCATAGTAATTTAAAATTGATTTATTCGGAATCATTCAGTCAAACTTTTTATATTCATGAAGATTCCTAACATTATCCAGATAATTATATAAACAAGATTCTGCTGAAAACTAACAGAAAATTGGCCTTTTTTGATCAAAAAGATGTTTTTTTTTTGTAAAAATGTGACTATATCAAATATTTATGATTTTTCTTTGTACCTTGCTTCCCTGCTGTATCACAGAGTGTTTGGAGCCTGCATGAAATAAGGTTGGAAAGATTAAAATTCCTGTGCGCTCCAGGTCTAGATGGGCATGATTAATTTAAAACGGGGAAAGAAAAGCTGCTGATCTGATAAGCGACGGCTCGGACAGCCGGTGCATGTCAGCCTCCTATGCAGCACGGCCCTTTTTAGATGGTGCAAAAGAAACCTTTAAATCTGCGTTGGTGAGCTTCTCTTTGTTTTTTATCCTGACTTCACGCTGAATCCTTGAAGATGTGGAGTTACAGAAGAAATATTAAAAACTTACAGTAAAAACAGTGACTAAAGAATACTAGTTTAAAGAAAATGGAAAGTTTTAAAGCAAAAACTCTGTTTCTGAAAGAAAATGCATATTAAAACCTTCTATAACAAATATGGAGGGCGTTCGGAGGGTGATGAAAGGCGCTGTGTGATGGAATCTATTATTGATGCAGCTCAATGAGAATCATAAGCTCTGACACTAATTGCTCAATCAGAGCCACTGGAAATTATGTATTTATTTCCACCGGTCCTTTCTGACTGCTCATTAAAGAGTGTTTGCTATGGTTGGGTGGGGCTCTGTAGCATAATGAGGTGTTTACGGTGCTGCACTTATTCTATGACCGCCTCATAATTAGCTGAGACACACAGATGAGTGGGCAAGCTTTGTTTATTTCTTTTAGAGGATGGACTTAATGCTCAACCTCAGGGTACAGTTTACTCTCGGTGGGAGAGGCTCCAGTGACTTCCAGCTCTGGAACGGCCCGCTGAGACCTAATAGTGGGATCCGGACTTTTCACTTTTGTTTGTTTTTAACTGAAGCAGTCGACTCATGCAGGGCAAATTCATAAAGACATGAGATGATCATTATGACAGGGTGTTGGAGGACAGTTGGCCACATGATCTCAGCATCTGTAACTATTCTAAAAGTCAATGTCAAGCATCATCTTTGTTCATTTATCCAAACATACTCCCATCAAATCACTCTTTTTTCAACTTTTTCCTCAAGATTCCCCCGAGGTAAATCCTGGCCTGATTTGATATTTAGTTGCTTCAGCACATTTTTGGGTCTGCAGGTTTTTTTCTCCTGAATAAACCTGTAAGGACAGTGGCATCCTGAATCACCTTAACTTAGTTTTTCCTCTCCAAACTTTCGGTGGTTCTTTTCACTTACATGAAATCCTCACTACTACACAACAATGTCTTAATTACTGGAAATATGAGATGAGTGCCTTATCAGTTGGAGGCTTTCCTGCTGCAGTTCTACAGTTGGAGGAAATGAAATGCTGTCTGATTCACTGAAGAACTTTGTTTAAAAGATTTTGTTGTAAAATCGAGATCTGCATCAGCAGTTGCTCAGCCCACTAAATTTAATCATTCGACTCGGATGTTCTTCCTTTTTTATTGTAATAACTTACGATGCGTTCAGCATGTGGTCAGTTTATCCATGAGGTCCTAATAAGGATTTAAGTATGCAAAACACTGAATCCTCTTTAAGAACAAACGTCATCTGGAGATAAGTGTCCTACATGCGGTGCTATTTGTGTTTAAACTTCTTCTATGGCTCAGTAATTAAAACAGTTCACGATGAAATGCATTAAAAACACACTTAATGCAGGATGACTGAACTCCCCCCCCCTAACAAAGGCTAATATGACGTGTGTTGCATCCTGTCTCTTCTCTGAGATCTCTCCAGCCAGGAAAAGTCAGCCTGATGTTGACTCTTGTCCTCTCTCCTGCCCTGTCACTTTCTTTTCCTTGCTTTCTTCTATAACATCCTCTTGGGTTTATTTGCTGAATCAGTCTTAAATGGTCAGTTTGTTAATATAGCTGTCATACAATGCTCTGGGCTGGTTTCTGGGCTCCAGAACTGGAAAGTCTGTAAAACCAATCAGAATCACAGAGTTTCAAGTTTGGAAATTTATTGAGTTTTGCTTTCACAGCAAAGAGAGGAAAATAAGTTAACAAAGATGCATGTGTGTCTATGTTTTTATAGTTTTAAAATGACTATTGCAGTGGGAATTAAGTTTAATTTTTTTGGTTACTGTTTACTGAGCGGAGGAAGAATCTAATGCAGAGATCTGGATTCCCTTCAAAGGCCTCTGTCCTCTTCCTCCTGCAGGTTTTAGGTGTTTTTGTTGTCTAACACAGCTGATTCAAATAAAGTTGATTCAATAGTTTAAGTTCTGCACAGTGAGCAGTGGTTTGACTGCTGGAAGGATTGGTGGAGATTTAAACGGGTCCTGTGTGATCAGAGTGGATTTCCTGCTCACAGTTTAGAGGAATGAGTTAAGCTGGTGATTTTACTGTCCTGATTAAGTCTGACGAGTTCTAACGCTGAAAGCGAGGGTGGATTTAATGAGTGAGGGGCAAACAGATTGATTTTTAGTAGCATTTCTATGGTTGAAGCTGTAAAGTTCAGGGATTGTTCTGGGTAAAATTATTTTCCTCAGAAATGGCGTGGAAATATGTTGTTGATGAACAGAGTACAGGGTTTGCTCATGATGGATCATACAGCGTTTTTCTTTCCAACTTCCTCATCTGTAATCTGAACTGACAGTCTACTGAACTAACACGTCTTCCCAGGGCAACAAAAAGAGCATCTTTTAATTCTTGCTCCTTTTAAACCATGGACATACTGCCAAAGTGTATAGGAATCACCTTCTTTAGCTGCCAAGCTGCTGTAACATCCGTGCTAACTGCTAACCACCACAGCCTGCTGCAGGTCCTCCTGGATTATTTTCTCACTGCTCAGCCTGAAAAACCTGGAAAATGTCAAGGTTTACTGGATTACTTTGAGATCTCCACTAAAATATTCATTTCTCACATCTGAAGAAACAAAATAAAATTCATTAGTGTGATAAAACCTTCAGTTTATATAGCTAATAGCTTATTTTACCCTTTTATATGATCAAAAAGAGCGGGGTTCATATTACATCATGTATGAAAGGTTGAAAAGATGCCGCCATCTTCCCAATCAGGACTTGAGCTGCACATGTGGCATCGATGGGTTAATCAGACAGCAGCAGTGGTCGGAGCAGTGACCTTTGTTTTTCCTCTCAGAAGGAAGTGACGCAGCTTTCTGACCTTAAGTTGAGACATCCATCAGAAGCATCCCGAAGCATCGCTCCTCTGCTATGCTGGCCCGTTGCCTGGCCATGGAAAGCGACTGGAGGGCTGACAATTTGTCGTTGACAGGGTTTGAT
This sequence comes from Craterocephalus amniculus, assembly GCA_036024015.1. Lineage (NCBI taxonomy): Eukaryota > Metazoa > Chordata > Actinopteri > Atheriniformes > Atherinidae > Craterocephalus > Craterocephalus amniculus. The sequence continues at coordinate 11,111 of JAVQJG010205821.1, forward strand.
TGATGATGTGAGCCAAGCGCCCTGCAACGCTGCTATCTGAAACTAATTGAATGTAATATTGAAGAGATAGGATGGCCCGATGACAAACCAGCCGCCTTGTCAGATAGTTTAGATCCTATTGTTGACGTTTGGCTTCGTTTTTTAACAATCGCTGTTTTCCAGCCAGCGTCTGACTGCTGCGCTCAGATATTTCATCTACATTACTGAACACTGTGGCTAGCTCTCATGATTTTATGTCAGATTGGCTCTCTGTGGTGGAAGTGAATGTAAAGCGTTTTTATTGAACTGGTGAAAAATGGGCACGTGCGGCGGGTTTTAGAGGGTCTCGGTGTGATGCTGCTGCTGGGTTTTAGGCATTTCTTGCAAACCACGCAGCTGCAGAAGAGAGATGGGTGGGATTTATTTTGGTGAAGGACTGTGTTTGCCCAGTCATGCAGCACTGACGAGCACTGGGGCTCAGGGGTATGGTTTGAGGGGGGGGAGGGGAGTCGATGGGGGTCATAGAGTGGAGGCGGAACAGGCCTGGAGATGTGAGGCTGGGGGTGGGGGAGGATGCTGGTTGGTTGTCCGGAGCCATCTGGTCATCACCCTCTCCCTGCGCCCTGAGGGATGTTGAAGGACAGGTGGCAGGGGCTGGCGGCGATGGCCTGGACTTCAACTACAGGGCGATGGGATTGGGTTGGGGGGCCCCCTCACGTAACACACGCCTGCTCATCTTCAAGTCAGGAAAGACTTCCTTAGCCTCCTGTCTGTATTTTAGAGCAATTACAGGATTATTGACTATTGTTTTTTCAGAATTTGTATAGATAAGACATTTGGAGACACATTTTGCTGCAAAGATGCACATTAAAACTCTCTGTGTGACCTAAAGCACCTGAAAATATTGAATTTCATACAGTGTTTCTGTAATTATTTTTCCAAATTGGACATGAATGTGTTCCATGATGCGTTTCTACTGTTTAAAGCAATAATAATGATTTTATTTGAAGTGCACACACCATCAGAGCACTTTTTGTCCATTTTTCTCTGTGACAGCTTGAATCTATGCAGCCAAAAATGTGGCTTTGTAAGACAACCAGCAGGGCGACTGATGGTCTGGTCGTCCTGACTTCCACGGCGCTGTAATCTATGTCTGGGGGTGAGTGGGCAGGATCTGGTTCAGGGGAGGTGGTCAGCTGATGAGCAGGTGCTTCAGCTCGCCCCTGTGGTGATGGGATTTCCTCTGTGCCCCCATACAAACCCCATTTTTCTTTTTTTTGCCATTTATCATTTTAGCAGGTGGTGTTGAATTTGGAACAGCTTTTCCAAATTAAGGGCTCTTTTGTCTTTTGGTTTTGAGTGAATAATGAGGTTATAATTAAAGCTGAGAATCAGCGTTTGTCATATCTGGGCAGAGCTTATGCTACCGGGGTCTGTTATCATGTATAAATGCCACTTCAGCTGTTTAATGATTGTTGTTTCTTTTCACTGAGCTGTTACATTTGATGGGTTCGTGCCTGTGGATATTTTTGATAATTTTAGCTACACTTTTTTTTTTCATGTCAAGGTAATAAAAATGATTCAAATTTATGTTTGGCACCTGTTCAGAAAGCTTCAGGCTCAGGCTGGAGACGTGTGACTGGAATTAACTTTTGTTTCTTGCATTTTATCCCATCTTCTTTGAGGGTTTTTTATTTAAAATTTTGCTTAATACTTTTTGCTTCTTCCGCTCTCTGCTGTAATGCTTCTAATGTTTTATGTAAAGCGCTTTGAATTGTCTTGTATGTGAAATGTGCTATACAAATCTTGCCTTGGAATAGAGAGAAACAAGAAGACACGATACCGATGAGAAGAGCAGAGGGCCTTCCATTTGTTTTGCTGTGGTGTGAACACACTGGAAAACACGGGGCCATCAGATCAGTTGGGATGATACCAGAAGTGGCTTCTTCTGTGCCTCATTGGTTCAATGTGGGTCCACTTCCGTCTTTGTTCCAGACAGACAAAGAGCCCGTTATCTGGAGTCTGCAGAGCATGTGCTTAAGAACGGTTTTCCCAGCTTCTCCACATTATGTTTTCTGCAATCCCTTCGCTCTCATCTTCATCCGAGGAAGTACCGTTGGAATTCAATTTTACACACCAGGAATTTTCCAAGTGATAAGGAGGGATGAGGGCTGGAAAGCTGCTGTTTTTCATCTGTGGCTGCCGAGTGTGGAGCTGGAGGTTTTTCTCGTTCCTCCTGCCAGTCCCCCCCCTGAATCGCTTTCACTCCACAGCCTCTTAACCTCAGCCCTGCCTCAATCACGGAGCCCACGGAGTGAACCCACCACATCTGGAGAGGAATCCTAATAGTCAAGGTTGCATTCAAAGCCCCCCCAGACAGAGTAAAGTGGAGGAGAGGGAAGGTGAACACGCTTTCGCTACAGTTGCCACCTTTTGTTAGCAGAAATGATTTTCCAGCACGTCTTGTTGAGTGAAATATTGCTGCACACTGTTTGCCTGTAGGGCTGTGGGAAACACAACCGGCACTGCAGCGATGACAAATTGTGCTGAGGGAACACTTCTGAAATTCTCTCGATTTACATTTTTTTCTCTCAGAAGATTCACAAATGTTTATTTCATTTCTTTACATTGTTTCACTTTATTTCACCCCAAATGCTGGAAGATCATCTGGACTCATGAGTGTTAATTGTCTTTCTGAAATTGTCTTGATATTTAGCTTCCAGAAGATCATTTGTGAGAAAATATGTTTTTGTGGCTCTGTGGAAGGATTAGGGTGGGAACTTCTTTGTATTTAGGGTAAATAACCATTTTTTTACTCCTGGAAGAAGATCTTTCTCGGTGTGCGATCGGCTGAACATGTAGTGATGAATCAGAAAATGATTTCCTGTCTCCAGAACCTTCCCCCAGCCTCTCCACCTTCCCAGACACCACTGTTGCTTTTCATTGCATGTTAATGTGCTCTCTAGTCAGTGTACTGCGAGGCAGTCAGTGCTGTTAAATCTGAAGGTTAAATAACTTCTACAGCACACAGAGGTGAGAAGTAGCTAATTATAACTGCGTGTGTGTGTGTACACTTGAACTGCAGAGTTTCTGCTCTGATGAGCTGGTACCTGCGTATTTTGCCTTTTTGGACAATATTTTCTGAACGTATTGATTATGCGTTTGTCTTGCATGGACCACTAAGAAATGTTTTATTCCATGCAATCAAAGAAAATGGCTCGAGAATGGGAGACAATTTTAGCCCTTTCAAATGTGACAGCCTAATTCATGGAAAGAGTCCCCGTTTGCAAATCGCCTGCGAGAAGAAAGCAATTGTGTTTCAGAGGTGACTGTTAAATGGTTTAAACTGGGTCCAGGGTGTTTAATCTGATGTTTTTCATGCATTTGTAACCATTAAAGAAGCTTTCTGTTTAACCTAAAGATGCAGTGTGTATCACAACAAAAGGTCTATTGGTATCTTTTGTTTTTATTTCTCAGAATGAGTCATTAATATCTACTTGCTGCGGGTCCAGATTAGGGATGGGCATTCAATTAAATTGATTATCAGGAGATTTAACGATTGATTATCGATTAATCATTAATATTAAAATCTAATATTTAAAGCTTATATGTAAATTAGGTACGGTTGAAAAAACCTAGTTTGTTTCCTTATTTAGATTTGATTTGCAAAATAAACCACTCCTGTGGCAGTTAAATGTGATTCATTCAGTGGTTAGACTGGAAAATATGTGCTTAAATACAACTTCAGCACCTGTTTAAAGATGCATTCGATTGATTAATTAAACAACTCTCCGTAAGCAAGACCCTTCTGAGTTTAAAACTAAATCACTGTCTTTGTGTGATGGGTGAGGGAGCGCCGTTTGGGATAAGCGATGCCTTAAAAGGCACCAAAAGTAGTTCCCTGTAGTCCTCTCTGCACCTGTAGCCACTGGATCCGCTTGCAGGTGAAAACATGTTTTTGTCTGGAAGAATTCTGGCCATTGACAGCCACCGTCTGTTCACCACTGTGCTTGGCATTCTAAGTATGTCCTATGCCCATCTTTACACTATACAGTAGATCAGTTATTCTTACACACTGTACCATACACAGTATGAACCTTGGCTGATTTTCTCAGCGAGGCGTCACCAGCATCCTCCTTGGATCCTACGTGCACTCTGAGCTCTCTGCAGTCAGAAAACTCAGTCCCATGTTGACTTGTGTCTGTTGCCTTGCTCTTTCCCTCTTTGTTTTCTTCTCTTCCTCATTAATGTCCTTTTGTGTTTCTTTGAATCAGCAATAGCCATCGTGTTGATATCCAGTTTCTGGTGCATGACACGGTGCTATAAAGTGATGCAATGCACAGGTAGAACAAAATGCAGATTCTCAGCTTCAGGATGCTGCTGGGCATCAAGAGCCACAGGAATGTGTGTAATAAATGTCACTGGTCCTTAGGAAAAAGAGTCAAACAAATGTTTTTAGGAACCACCACCCTGAGGCAGGCTGACTGCAATTTTCATATCAACCTACCTGCATCAAATCTTCAAATCAGCTCTTATATGTGTTCAGGTTCAGTTCAGGTTGGGTTGTTCATACTAGGTGTGCTTGTCTCAGCTCCAGGTTTGTTGCAGACTAGTTTCTCTATGACGCGACTAACTTCTGGTGAGTCTGTTCTTGAAAATCTGTAACAGTAACTGTTCACAGCTTTTCTCCGTCCATTCTGATGATATTATCTGCTGGAACCTCAGGAAGGCATTTCAGTCAAGTTCAACCGTATCTTAAGTTTCCTGAGTTCAAAAGACTGCATCCTCTTCTCTGTGTTCATAGTAATTTTTTGTTTTGTCTCTCGCTGACAGCTCTCCCGGTAACTTCTCCTGATTTTTCTCAATGATCCAACATGGTAGATATTTGCTTTGAGTCTCGCACATGTCTTTATTCTACTTAAATCATATCTTTGAGGTGTTTGCACATCGCCGCAGATGTTGGCTGATCGAAGACTTGCATCTGCGCTATTTGTCTGCAGCCTCCCCACTTTGAACCAGCAGTGTGAACCAGGCCTAAATGAAGTAAAACCTGCAGACATGAGGTTGAGTCTGGGGAGTGTGAAATGCTAACAATTTGGAAATTGAATAAACAACTGCGGTGTGGTTTTGTTGCACAGTTAGGCCCACCGTGTTGATCCTGAACTTGTCCACATCCAGCTTCATGTCCAGGAATGATTATGGATTAGATCAAATAAACTGATGGTCTGTTAGAAATGTTGAACCTTTGATTATCAAAGTTGGTGCAAAGTTTACCTTCCAGAACCAGAAAATACTTAAAGAAATACTCCACCCTCAGAATGATGTGCCTTCATTTTGTACTCACCCTCATGCTGAATAACACTCTGGAACACTTTCTTGATGTTCATCATGTAGCCGGAGATATCAGGAGCTTTTCGTTT
>JAVQJG010205825.1:0-34698 GCA_036024015.1 Craterocephalus amniculus
GATATAGGAAGGGGGAAATCTATCCTGTTTCCTCATTTTTGTCATTTGTACCCAAATAGTATCCAAATTACTTAACAACTCTAGTTCTCACCAGTTTCCAGACCTCGTTTACTCAACAGTAAATTATTGTTGTATATGTTGTTTTTACCTGTGTCCTCATCTAGATCCCCCTGTAGAGAGGAGTCTGTATCCTCTGAGGATGCCGGACTCTTCCAGTTAATATTCCCCATCCAAGAGGCCTCTGTCCACACAATGACTGGTCCAGATGATACTGATGGTTACACTTTCTGTTCACTGAGACTTGCTGGTCAGGCTTGCGGCTTTACAGCCATCTCTCAATGAAACTGCTGAGAGTTAGTCAGAAATGATCTGGTCGTCATGACCATTCACACTTGACTCCTTCACATTACACAGCACTTTGAAGGAAAGACCCAAAAATAACGCTGACAAAAGTTAAGAGGAACTGAAAAGCGGGCTCTTTTTTTAAATCAAGTTTCCAAAAATAGAAATAAATGCTCTTGCGAAAAAGAAAAAAAAAGGAAAATCCGATAATCCCAGTCAGGTCTGAGGGAAGCAATGACAGGCGTAAACGCTAGTCCAGCAGAGGGTCCAACCCAGAGTAACGTGGATTGAGGATGTAATCAGCAGGCCTGAGGAAATGAGCGGGCCACCTGCAGGAACAAACGACCTGCTATCCAGCATGTAGGTCAACACACAGCAGCGAACTCTAATGAAGCATCATTTTAAAAACGCTTATGAAAGCACGGTCTCAGGCGTAGACAGGAGCCAGATATAAATATGACCCGCGCATGGATCCCGTATTGAGTTACATAAGAGAACTCAATAAGAGAAAGCAATCTGAACTCCCATCTGCAGTTCCTTGGATGTTGACGCTGAAGATGCTGAAGGCAGAACAGCCTTGAAAATATTCATGTTATAAAAGCCTGATTTCCTTCAGCCGTCCACTTGTCATCGATTGCCTCTGTCCGGTCATTACCAGACGTGTAATCCATCCACTCCTCTACCTTTTTCTCCTTCGGTGTGCAGAGACTTGATTCCTCTCAGCGCTCCAGCTTTTCTCTAAACTCTATTCCCTCCTTATTTTTGCTTTCCCATACAGAGGGAACACACAAAAAAATCTAATTACAACACAACTAAACCTATAGAGGAACAGCAGGCCTCTCATTCTGTGGTAGAGGGAGGGTAAAATGCTCCCATCAAACCTCAGAATTGCAGCATGTCAAATCAGGACTCAGACTATAGCTTGCCCTCTGCAACAGTGGGATCACTCGTCGGCGATGTGGGCAGACCAGATTGTCTGGGGAAACCTTTTGTAATCAGAACAACTTTAGCTCTTGCTCAGAGTTCTGGTGACTAAGGCATGCATGGCTTGCTATTTCTGTACATCACACCAGAAGATATTTCAGTCTGAAGCACTGCAGTCACCACATCACAAACACAAAGCCACCTAAATATCTTCCACTTCAGCGTTAACTTGAGGAATGCTTTAGAGTAAACGCTTTGCATTGCAGCTGAACCCCTTTGGAGGCGAATGCAGAGATACCCCCCCCCACACACACACACACACACATACTTATGCAGGGGGGCTGGGAGTCTAAAATAAGGAGCTGATGGATCAGTTCCACTCGGCCTGGTTACTACCATTGACTGTCCAGTCAGAGGACAGTTCATAAGCTAATTATAAAACACTGCGCTACTCCCACGACTTTGTTACCAACACGGATGTGTCAAAATTGGTTGCGTCACAGTTTAAGTCTAGTGGGAAACAGTGAGAGTAAAAAATGAAATAAGAAACTTTATTATTACAGAAATAACAGTAGTCAACTTCTTGCTTCTCCAACACACTAAATCAAATGAATGTCTTCTTACCGAGCCTCCGCGGAGCTAAATGACAGGAGGATGAGGGAATTCAGCCATTTCATTCAGGTATTGGAGAAGGGATGTTTTTGAATATTGCAGGGTAGTAGCTCTCGAGGACTGCGATGAGTAAAGTCGGGTTAAACGATGCAATGCAGTGGAAAAAAACAACTTAATGAATACACAGATGGTGTACAAACTGGGTCCAAAATGAACACCTGCTGAAAGCTAAATGTGAGTAAATTTGGGGTTCGACAGATAAATAAAAAACTGAGCTAACAGACTGAGACGAATGCGAGCCTCCTGCACAGCAGCCAAGATGTTAGTGAATCAAATCAGGAGAACTTGCATCTTCAGTGTGTGTAGATAGCTTTCAGACAGGAAAAATGAGATGAAGTGCACCATTGTCAATTGTCAACTGAAGGATGTTCAGGCTTCTTTTAAATGATGGTACCAACCACTAGAGTTTGAAAAGTTCTCAATAAATATTGATTGCCAGTAAGAACAATAATCTAAAGTGCAATTTAAAGACTGATATCATTTAAAGTTTTAGTCTTTTAAACGTACATTTATAGCGCAAAATGTGCAGTGATGTTAACTATGGGAGAAGATAATCAGTTCATTTCTAAAATGGTTTAAAAGCTCATCTAAATCAGAGATATGCAAGACAAAGACCTGCTCAGAAAAAACAACACAGATGTAAAAAAATAAATAGCTCATCATGCATTTGTACAAAAAAAAAAAGGTTTCTTAACAGATTTGTTTAATTTTACAGTCAAATAATGCTGGTGTCCCCATACAAATATTAGTGAACAACTCCCAGATTTGTACTCTTCTCCACCCAGTTCATTTTCCCTGAGGAAAGCAATGATATGCAAGTTTGCCTGACAGCTGCTCTTAGTTTCTGGGCAACAACACACATCGCTGAATGTGTTTTTGGATAACAGTTCGGGCTGCCTGAGCGATGAAGTCATGCGGGTGCGCATTTAGTGGGCTTTGGTGCTACAACGGATAAATCCACCACACACTTCATTGTCTGGGATGCAACATCGTTAGCTCTACACAACAGGTAGCAGGAGGAAATCTCAACAGGTAACACTGTTGGGCGTTTACCTCCCTGTAGAGGAAAAGGCAGTGACTTTGGGACCCTGTATCCATGGTGATCAAGGAGTATGTTCATGCAGCTGGTGAATCTAGCTATAACTCTACTGTCAGAGCCTGGCATCAATGTATGCATGGATAGACCTACACAATTTGTGTGCTAGGTAACCATTTGCATGGTACATCTAGACAGCATCTCATCACAATCTTTAACTTAACTAATGAAGGTAACCAAGAATCTCCAAATTCCCCCACCCCAAGGCATAAGCGGGAGCCAGTAGCCACCATCACCTTAGTCATGACCCACCATTTATTTACAATCATTCTACAAGTTCTTCTCTCTTAGTAACTATCGGGATAGGAGTGGAAAACATGCCTTATATATTCAGATATGGTCATAAAAAAGAAACCTAAATACACAGATCTATATGTATGGTAGCAATTTACAAGCAGAAATGTCATCAATAGGTTTTTGCATTATTTCCATAATGTTATAAAACTGACATGCTTCGTGAGGGCCCCTTAAATGCCACCTCATGAAGGCAAAGGAGAGGATGGAGACGCAACAGATAAATGATGGATTAGGCTTGTATTAATCTACTTTTGCCTTTAGCAGCTTTCGATTTAACACTGAAGCAGCATCCTTAAAAAAAACTACCCTGCCTCTGAGTTTTCATTTAGTTGTGACCATATGTAGTCATCTGTCTGGAAGACACGCAAGGAATCGGAAACTTTTACGCCTATGAGGAATGACTGATCTGGTAGAGGATGACACTCCCTCCCCGCCTGTTACTAGGGCTCTGAGCTGGTGTGTCCTGCAGGCAACACCGGACAGGACTGTCTGCGAAGCGGGGCGGGGGGACAGCTGGTGGAATAGGGTGCAAGTGTAACTGGCTGGTATAAAGTTTCCTTCCAAAGGAATCCCCAAGACCACCCTGTTTCTGCCCATTCTTTTGCTCTGCAGTGCTTCATTTGTCCCTTAGTTGCATATAAAATGAGCAGCGCAGGCAGACACAAAGAGGGTCAACGCCACGAAAGAAAATGCCACGTGCACAATATTGAAATCAACACAACACAAAATACATACGGCGGTCTTGGGCGTGAACAACTCCAGTGTACAAGGTATCAACGCAGCTAACGTTAGCTATGAAAAGCTAATCTTTAGCTGTTGCTAGTTACCCTTATTTGCCCATCTCAAATGATTGTTACAGAGGTACAGACGTTTTAGGGGAACCATAGACTGGTTTATTAACGAGTCTTGAAGCGTTTCCTCCCAAATGAAAAGCTGAGATTTGTTCCCAAATGATACCAATGCTTTCAATCAACCAAGCCGTGGGATAAATGCGACCACTGAAATCATACAGAGTGGTGAAATGCCGGCGAAGTCGCCCGCCAGCTTTGGGATGATACCACGTTTATGTTTTTATTTTCTAGGCAAGCTAACCTAAGATATCGCTAAATTAGCTCGTACCAGCTAGCCGATACAGCGACGCTTTATTTTACTGGGTAGTGGAGAAAAGAGCAATCCACGAGGCCCAATTAAACCACCATTTACACTAAACACATTTATCCAGCATTATCCACAGATCAGTAATTCCAGTGTATTTCTCCATATCCCCCACATTTAATCTATCTGCGCCCCGTCTTATGGATACCGTTATTCAGTATCCGAGCTGGAGCAGTGGTGTTGAGTCTAGCCAGGCAGGACTTACCGTGCTTGCTCTCTATTTTTCTCGACATTTTCGTAGCCAGCAGCTGTGATCCCACTCGAAGTCCAACAAAACGGTAGCTGCTGTAGACGAGCCCCGCCGTGCGTCTCCTCCGCTTATTCCCTCATTTCGATAAATTGTTTTGTTCATGAGATGATTCCGCTGGGATTAATATCATGTATTTATAAGCGACACACATTGGTACAGTCAAAAACGGTCTCAATCCGTCTCCGGGTAATTTTCACTGGATAGTCGCACACACACAACACATTCACGTTAATGCATTGAACCTAGACTCGGGCAGGACGCCTTCGTTCAGAGTAACAGCGCCCCCTTGCGGGAGGAATTAGACATCAATCTGTCAACAAGAGGATGGGCGTTTTTTTAGTAGCTCAGATTGAACCAAACCAAACAAAAAGAAACAAAACAAAACATGCTGATGTGTTAAATATGAAACAACTATTAAAACGGAATTATATATTCAAAATACAAAAGATAGTGGTCAAATTTTTGACTTACAAATTTTGTAAGTCAAATAGTAAAATAGAGGTAAGAAAAAAGCCCAATAGTTGAGTCAAATGCATTACAAGTTAAAAAAAGCCATTACAATACAACTCTAAAGTATTTGTTTGTAACTTCATAGTTTTTCCTTGCAAGTGAAGAAAATGTGTAGCTGAATCTCATGAATCTCCGTTAGATCAGACTGACAGCTCGATCACGTCCATACTTGTTAATTGCATTTTTATCTTGGTGTTTTAATTTTCTAATGTTATATCTTTGATGATTCATGACATGTCTGCAAATGACTGTAGTTTTTGTGACTTTAAAATCTTATAAATAAGCATTTTCTTTTAAAAGTTGCTAAGTAGAAATGTAGGCAAGAAATAAAACAACTGAATTGAATTGAAAACCCAAAATGAGATTCTGAACACTTTACCATATCATTTTGTGTAGATGCTTAATCTTTAGTATGAGTAGTATTTTCTTGTGAAGACAAGGCACTCTTTTTTTGTCTAGTTTTTCATGAATTTTCGGTATCTCCTCAGTAAAACGTAGCTTCTGCTGAGTTTTTATAAATGTTTTATCCCAGAAAAGTGTTTTAATTCCAGCAGGATGCTCCATCTCTTCTATCTGTAACACTTCTTTAAACACTACATCATTAATGACTATTTTTAAAAGCAGAACTGAGTTCTGAACAAATTTCTTTCCTTATTGAGCTTATATGCACTTAAAAATACATTTTCTGTTCAACAATAAAACATGGTGTGATAAAAAAAATGTTTTGATTGTAAAAATCAACCTAATCTGAAAATATGAAAAATTCTTGAGGTTATTTTGACTTAGACATATGATAATTTGACTTTTATCTTAGTTTGGTTCTCAAAACTTGAATGGAAGCATAAGAGTCCCTTGCTGGCTGTACTGAGAATTTAATCAGATTTGTACATAGTTTTTGGAACCCATTCTTTTTGTACATTTCACCCAATACCACATTCTTGTATGCCAGGAGAATTAAAGAGCTGAGAGAGAAGAAAGGGGGAAGGATGAATTTTAATTTTACCCTTTTTCATGAGTGCTGACTACTTCTTTTTCTTTCGTGGTACGACACATTATCTCAGCCATTAAGAGGCAACCATCCAGATTGTGTCTATGGGATATCAAGTAAGCATGCAATGTCATCTATTTATGAATAATTGATCTGACTGACAGAACAATCTAAATTCCTTGAGTGATCTGGGTCAGCTTGCACTCTTCTGACACACTGTTTAGTGCAGAGGCATAAATTATAATACTGAGATAAGGAACTCGTTAGATATTATTGGATGTTTCTTCCAAACATTGCAGAGCTTACCTCAAACTCAGGCCTTGAGTGTCAGTGATTTGCATTTACACCGACTCCTTGTTATTGCTTGCACAGCAGAAGCCACGCCTGTATAACAAGTGCAAAGTGCTTGTTGTTTGTGTGCTGGTTAGAGGCATGTGGGAGTGTGCGGCGCATGGGGAGGTGTGGAAGGAGTGGAATACCTTCCCTTAGGCTATGATAAAAGTCACAGAAGGAAGACAATGAGCTGCGATAGCAGACAAGTCAAGGCAGGACAGAGGCATGCAAAAGTCAAAATTTTATCACTGTTTGAAGATTCACCAGTAAAAAAAAAATCCAAAAGGTTTGGGGGGAAGGATCCTCCATAAGCATGACTGTTTTTTTATCTCCATGTTTTAAAGTTTGCAAATAAGAACAAGGAAGAGATCTAAGGCAAAGGTTTGGGCACCCTGCATGGTCAGAACTTATCAGAATAAATTTTTTGCAGATTCGCAGCTTGTGAATGCTCTGTGAAGCCAAATAGGAGTCTGTCAGTGCGTTCTTTTTCACTTGTTCTGCAAGATGCCTGGTACATTTTGCTGGCATTGTCTATGCTGACATTTCTGATCATTTTAGAATATAAAAATGTATAAGGACAGTAACGGCCAAGACAAAATTTGCTCCAATAAATCAAAATCTTCCCATTTTTACAGATGGGGAGATTTTTCCTCTAACAGTGACATGTACACAAGCCGCTTGCTTCAATAGACCCACAAAACCTCATTAAGATTTCTTTTGCACATGCCAGATGCTGAAATTTGTGGTGAGGATGGAAGAAAGGTTTTCTCCTGATGACACAGGTGAAATGTGCAAAAAAACCACCACCAACAACAACAACAACAAAAAACCATACACCACCACCTCAGATCCAGCCAAGGCTTTTCAAACATATTTTTCAACTAAACCGAGGTTTTGATTTGCCTTCATATTTTTTTTAAAAAGTATTTCTTCTTCAAGTTAATATCTTCTGAATTCAGTTAATTTGATCCTGTTACAAGCAATATGAGTCCTCTCAATTGTGGCACTGGTACCCAAAATTTATAATGCACCACAGTCCTGACAGTATGAGCACAGGATGTATGGACAAGTTGCATTCAGTCTGTCAATAATGATAGGATGATAGCTGATGGCTGGCAGTATCAATAAGATGTGATGAAATAATGGTTACATTAATACAAACGGATGTTTGTCTGCCTTACCTCCTATCTAATTAAAACTTCACGCCGGTATCGTGGACATGCAGAGCGATACTTTGCTGCCATCTAATGGTAAAACTGTGTATTACAAACTGGACACTGTAACTCTTCATTCTACCGCAAGAGAGTGCTCACGAGACGCTAATCATTTTGCATCCTGAAGTTCAGCAACATGCACCCTGTAGAGTGAAGTGGTTCATTTGTGGCCATGTGTAGGCAAATAACAGGCAAATAACAGGGGTGCATGAATAAAGTTTGAAAAAGATTATGTTCATTCAACAGATTCTGGCATCATGGTAATAATGTTTTTTAATGATGAGATTCCTGTTCAAGTTGAGCTGATAGAAGTTATTTAGATTAGATAATGATAAATGTAGTCATTAAAAAATATATAAAAAAATTCTTAATGATCACAAAACAATATTTTAGCATATAAAAAAGCACTGTTATGTTGCTTAAGCGCTTAAATGGAAACAGATCAAATGGAAAGCAGGCTTCCATACTCACAGGATCAAAATGTGCAATGAATGTCTGAAGGTATGTTCTGGTGCAGCCTGGGAAGTTTCACACTGGGCTGAGAGTCTGATTTGGTTTGCTGTGGGCTGGATGCTGTTCATGGCAGACAGTGTAAAGGAAGGAGAAGCAAGAGCATATTGTTAACTGAGAGTTGTCAGTGGGCGCTGGGAAAAGAACGGCGTTTGATCTCTGCAGTGGTGGGCGAGCTCAAACACAGTTTAAGGCTCTGTTAACCTTGGCCAGCGGTCAGGCCCCTCTGTCTGTCTCACATCTGAGAGTTGCAAAAAGAAGGATGGGATCAGTGAGGCTTAAATGCCTGAATAATTTAACTTAGAAGGAGGGTAAAATATCCTCACAACAATCAGAGTCCTCTGTTTTTGGCCCTTTTGTCAACATACAGTTTAGAGGTTTTGCTAATGAATTTTTAAAAGTTAGATTGAAGATGGAAGGTACGGGTTGGACACAAGTAAGGGGGCAGGCACTGGACAGAGAGGACATGATGTGTAGGTCATTACCTACTGAATGCTGCATGAGAAAGAACCACTCAGTCCCTGCCACAAACACATTCAGTCACTGGTTGACGAGGTTTGGAAAACTAGATGAGAGAGGTTGCTGACAACCACCATGGAAAAACAAACAGAGCTACATCCTCTTTCCTGTGTACATATTTAATAAACAGAAGCCCTGGGAGGTTAGAGAAAAGCATGTTTCTGGCAATCCATTTTCCAAATCTCATCGAAAAAGTTTTCCGTCCTGCACGTGTTTCTGACATCAGAAAAGAAGAAAAAATGGTTTTCGATAATAATCTGACTAAACCTGAATATTTAAAATCTGTGAATAGATAAAAAAGTAATTTTCATCAGATGGTTTTTAATCTTTTAGCCAGGTTAAAAATAGAGTTACAGTTCGTGAAACTGTTACAGCTGTAGCAGTGACATTAAAACAATAAGATGTTGTCTTTTGCAGCGCACTAACATTTGTATAGGTTGAAATTAGTATTTCTGAAGAAAAAAAAAGCTTGAATTAAGTAAATAATAATCATAAAAATAAAACATTGCTTGGACAAAAAAACTGCTGATGTAGGAGGAAGAAGGCGGAAGTGACGTGCACGAGGAAATGCTTGGTACTGCTGTCAGCTTTACTTACAGGCAGAAGCAGCTTCCTAGCGGACAGTTTTTTAGTTTTATCAATGTTTTATCAACAATTACAGCCGTGACATCGGAATTGTAGCTACTTCAGGTTGAGCTGGTTCTATCAGACCAACTGCGAGGATGTTGTGATGACCGGTGATACATTTGGTAAGTCCACAGTTTTCTGCTTCACCTTGTCCTGCTCCTGATAGAAAATACTCTCCTCCTCTGTTGTCATCTCACACACAAACCACCAGTAGCAAATGCCAAAATAAGAAATAGTATATATTTTGCAGGCTTATATATTTAGGACAAGGAGCAGGACAAGGTGAAGGAGAAAACTCTGGGCCCACCAAATGTATCACCGGCCATCTTGTTTCCGCAGCCAATTTGAATGAACCAGCACTATCTACATCTGTATCTATCCATCTAGCCATACATACACACGCTCTGTTCTCTACAAACTTAATATTAAAACTCATTTTTAATAGAAATGATTTTAGTTGTAGGAAAAGTACTGAACCACCAAGGCTTTATGATTTTAAAAGTTATCAAACATAACGCCCTGATTGTTTTAGTGATAATAAAAAAAATCCTGGACTGATTACAAACCAGTTCGCAATCATTTATTGTTACTATATTCTAACTATTAACAATATCACATTTAGTTATTTACACAGCATCCTTCTCACTGCAATAGCCTTTTCTTTTATAAAAGTCCTAATGCTTAGCTATGATTTTATCACATTAAACCGGCTAAATCACATTCACGAACAACTAATATGATGTAATATCTGTAACAAAGGCACCACTCCATGTTCCCCTGCCATGTGTTTACCACTGCTGTTTACCTCTCCGCTATCATCTCAGACTCTGAGTATGAATCACTGCACAAAATCCTTTGGGTCTGGTTTTACTTGTAAGGTGTGATGCCCCCAGCATCATCTCACCTTTCTGAACTGAAACTACTTGATGATTTTAACCATGCAAACCAGTTCTGGACTAGATGTGCTGGGACCAGTGTTATCAGCATTTTAAGCTGTTCTGATTTCCTTACTTGCCTTTTGAGGTTTCTTTCGATACAATGAGCGGATATTAGGACAAGGGACAAAGCCTACTGAATAAACCTCAGTGTAAAAGGGACCATTCTTATCTATGGATTCCACACACTCTAATAGTAATTATTTATGTGTTGACACAGGTATTGTGCTGCTTTTTACAGCTCTGCAGGGTAGTGACCCTGGCTTTTGGAAAGCATCTTGCCATTCAAGATCGCTCCATCCTAAAGCAATGACAGTGAGGGACCCACTTCCCAAATTTCCCCCTCTCTTTATTTTCCATGGTGCTTTTAAATAGCGGGGTCGACCCATCTCTGAGGTGAGACCCTCTGTGCCAGTCCATCCAATGCTCCTGATTGACATTTAACTCTGAATCAAGGGTAAAGAGGGCAAAGAGCATGAAATGATATTAGCCGCAGGGGTTCACAGTGAGACTTGACCACTTGCTATCTTGCACCTCCATTAGCTGCTGGAGTCCTTGGAGACTGCAGGCGCCCTCAGCCTGAGAGGTGAGCTCACGGCTTCGGGTGTGAAAGCACAGAGCACACAGGAGTGTGCAGACCAACCCTGTGATGTGGTGACACTGAACAATTACAGTTCTTAAGATTATCATCTTGACTTCCTTTCCACCTCCCACACTTCACAAGGCTTAATGTCAGCATTCATCCTTTCCTTTATATTACTCAGCGGGTCGGAGGCATTTAACGGCATTTGAAGATGTTACGTCTGAGCCACTTAACGTTTCTCTGTTGCACAAGCCACTTTTGCCTCTTGTGCAGCTAATGTTTAGAACTGAGTACTTTTGTTATGTTTACACACTCAAATGTGCACATTTCTCATGTGAAACAGAGCTCAGAAAAGTCCACCCTCTGAGCAACTGTCTATTCGCACACTCATCGGACTGTTTTGGAGTGTAATACTGGTCAATCGCGATAGCAGGTGTTATCAGTGAATGTAGTTGTCAAAGATGCGTCATTGTCTATTCACACTGGTTCAGCCCTGCATTGACAGGAGCAGGAATGATGAACTGGGCGCACAGGGAGACAGTCTGGTCTGTGGGTGTCACACTTCAGCTCATGCCAGCTCCTGGGTGAGGGGTTATCTGTATCTGAGGGTTATCTGAAAGTCCAGCACCATTGCTCAGCTGTATGACAGTCCAACATACAGTACAGTCTGCACATATTTAATCAAACAGGATCTGTGATTAAAGCTGTGAGTAACTGAAGCAGGGCAGTGTAGATACTGAATGGACACTTGGATGGAAGACGATAAAGTTTGTGGGTGGGGTGAAGGATCATTTAAAACTTATGATGCATGATTTAATCATTTAAGCATTAAAAGTTACATTGAACACAATGAAATTTAAATGTAAGGCAAAACTTTAAGATAAAACATTCAGGAGATCATTTCAAGTTGCATTTATAGACTGTAAGTTAACTCTATAAGTTTAACATTTTTCTTATTGCCTTATCAGGGTAATGTAAGGTCATTTTGATCATTTTACAGAGGAAAAGTGGAAGATTGAAATTTGGCCTGGTGATGAGAACTAAACTATGTATTTTTTTGCATTCAATAAATCATTTGTTATGATTTTTGGGACATAAATTGGTAACAGTGACTTAAATTATTTTCTTTTCATTATGCTGTTGCTGCAGATATTGTTTTAATTATAGTTTTTATGACTGAAAAAGACATATTCCACTGAATGCCGTTAAATCTTTTAACGCAACACACACACACTATATATATATATATATATATATATATATATATGGCATGATTTTTAAAACATGGCAGTAAAACCCAAAATTAGTACAACTACACACACAATATGCAGAACACATCAGATACTGTGCAAAACTGTGTACATATTTATAATAACTACATTATGTTACCATATGACACATAAATATTTCATCAAACTTAATTTAGTTAGAACCGGTTGCACACTGCTGTGATTGAGTTAAAACACTTTAAGCAGCTCTTCCTCAGTCACTAAATTACTTTAAAAGTGAAGTACACAGAAAAATTGCAAATATACAACATGGAAAACACAATTAATGCTGAAAATTATTGAAAATGTGATTTCTTTCTCTTCATACAACCAAAATCTGTAAACATAGACAATCACAACAAAACATGTCCCAACACTGCAAGCCCAAAATAAATACTGTACTACCAGTAAGTTAAAAGTACGGTAAAGTAAAAGAAGAAAACAAAAATAAATTTTTAGCAAAATAAATGAAATACTGATGCTCCAATAGGACTGATTGGTTAGGAGGCAGTGCGTTTATATTTGTTAACCTGCTCTGGAGAAGGTTAGCCATTCATGTCCATCATATCCACTATGCTCCTCCTCAAAAAATCAACATGGCAGCCATCCTGCTTGCTATGATGCTGGACAGGAGGAGGTAAAAAGGAAAAAAAGGGTTGTGTATGCAATGTGAGACCATTTAAATCAGGTTTAAATGTTGGCACCATTTGAAAAAATGCATTGTGACACTATTATTAATGTTAGACTGTCCTACTTATGGACACAGATGCACACACAAATGTGTGTCTGTTCCTCATAGAAAACACTTCCTGTCAGTTTGAACATTTAACTAAATTATTTAGAGGTATCGCTTCAGCTTGTTATGGGAAAAAGGACTTCAGCCTTTGCTTGCATCTTTCTTTTAAAGCTTGTAAAATGGAAGGTTTGGAGCTCGCAAAAGCACACACACTGCAGAAGGCAGGGAAAGCCATGGACATACTGCCAGTCTATCACAGATCTAACACAGACTGACAGGAAAACACACACACACACACAGACACACACTTCCATTCATTCCTGTGGGAAATTTACAATCTCTAATCCACCTGATTGTGTTTCTGTGGGCTTTGGGAATCGGGGGAAGCCTGAAGAAAGCCTGAATAGCGGGAGAACACAATGGACCAGTGGCTGAAGATCCAACCCGGGACCTTGTGAGGTCAAACTGTCATTCTCTGTCATTCATACATACACGGTTTTACAGCTGTTCCTGTGATATAAAGAACAATTGTGTAAATGTCAGTTTATGGTATTCCTCTGCTTTATTTTATGCAGGTCACCATGCCATCAGTCATATGGTGGGATTCACTTTAAAAAAGCAGAATTTCCCAGGGCTACTTTATATCAATACTAAATCATGTCACATTTTGTGTTCGGTAATTTTATTCTTACTCAATAATGGCATATTTTTCCATCTGTGCTGAGCAAAACTCCGCCTCATGACCACTGCATGTAGCCCACAAGCTCACTGCCTTAATCTACGTGCAGGCTGGATCCTCATATTTGGGCTCTATGGCCCACAATGCTTGCCATATTCCACATCCAAGCCAACAACGGACATTTAAACTATATTCTACTTGTGTAATCTGTGCTTCCACAACTCTCCACAATTAAGCTCCAGTATGTCACAGATCTCATAGTTATCCCAACAGAGCACTTTTTTTTCTCAGACTGCAGGTCTACTTGTGGTTCCGAGTCTCTGAGAGTCGAATGGGAGGTAGAAGCTTCAGCAGTCAGGCCCTTCTCTTATTGAACCAGCTCCCTGTTTGGGTTTGGGAGGCAGACATCCTACCTTCCTTTATGACAAATCCTATATTTAGAGTTGGTAAGCATCCTTTAGACCACAAGCTTAGACTGTTGAGGGACATCCAATGATGCACTGGGCTCTGCCTCTTCATGTCTCTGCTCCTTATCTCTCATATAGAAACACTGCCATCATTTCTCCTCACTCAGCAGATCTCCCTGGATCAAAGCTCTGCTGTTTGTTGATCTCTCATTCTGTCGTCTCCACCCCGTCCGGTGGAGGCAGATGGCCATCCTCCCTGAGCTAGCTTATGCTGGAGTTTTTCCTTCCTGTTAAAAGGGATTTTTTCCTTTTCACCGTGGCCCAGAGCATGTTCAGGATGGGGGATTGGATCAAAGATAAGACTCAATGCAGTCTGTTGGTTTTCTTAGTAAGGCTATTGCTTATAAATTGGCTCATATGAATACTGACCAATGACAATAGATCAAACAGCTCAAACTGATTGTCTGCGAAGTGGCCTGAGATGACATTATGAATTGGTGCGATACAAGTAAAGCTGAAATGAACTGAATTGTGCACGAGGTTTAAGGTTACATGCATAAAACACACTGTATAATTCAATGACATCAGTGGTGCTACAATGCTCATGAAACCAAAAATCAATTCTCCCTTTACTGTGCTTCCGTTTTTCACCAATTCCCATTCAAATTGGCCTGGGAGATTTTGTGTTGTCTTCCTAACTGACAAACAGCCACACTATCAAAAAGCAACAACAGCATAACCCCCCCTGGCAGAGGTAAACAAGAGATATTAAAGTGTCCGTTTTGTGTTGACAGCTTCTTCTGTTGCCACCAAGCCATAAATAAAATCTCCTTTGTATTCGGATCCTTAAAAGGTGTGTAGTACACACCCTCTCCACAAACAGCCCACAATGAACGGATTCTTGCACACAGACACATGTGCGACACAAACATACTGCAATCCATTGAAGTATAAATATGTGTTGCATTGCAAAAAGGAAGATACGGACACAGGGACAAAACGAAAGAAACACCCTGCTCATTATCTCCGCCATAGTCAGTAAGTAAACACCAAACATTGAAGCAAAGGGAATAAAAGACAACTTTAACAGACAGCAAGACGAGAAGCAGCAGTTCTGCCAGAGCTGTGTTGACAGCTTTCCAAGAGCTGATTTAGCGAAGGAAACTGCATCTTTTTTAACTCAAATGACATCCATTGGGTTGTTTAGGCGGCTTCAGCTCCAATGTGTTGCTATTTACTTTTTTGATGTAGACAGAATAACCTAGTTTGCCGCCAAGATTGCATCCTGGAACCCTGAATCCTCTTCGCACCTCAGCTCAGGCATTGTGATGAACATTAGTCCCTATGTAGTTGGCAAAAACAAACCCTGTTCACTGTTCACTCTTGTGCAGCTTAGTGCGCAAACAGCAAATGCACATAAGCACGCATTCAAACAGTCAGATGCGAACTGTTTTTTTTTTGTTTCCCCCTTTTCTCTCCCACTCGGTTTCAGTCTCTCTGAAGTATACAGTGCATCAGTAGTTGGAGTGTTGCTTTTGAATGAAGCCAGGTAGAGAGAAGACTGAGGCAAGCCTTCAAAGGTAGACACGTTCGGACAGCTTGCGAGAGTCAAAACGCTCGCTCCTGGGCTGTTTGTGCTACAGGCAGGTGCAAATAAAGGGACAGGTACAAGTGGAAAAGGCTGCAAATGCACATGGGGAGCAGGTATGTCATGTATAATGTATAAAATGTGTAGAGAGCTCACATAATGCGATGCTGTCTGTTGCACACCCTTCTTTTTGGCTCATCCATCATAGACTGACTCCCGGAAGACCCCCACTTTGTGCTTTTTCTGACACTACTGCTTTTGTCCTGTGTGATATGCACACTGTGTGCCTGAGGAATAGAAAAGATTAAAGATTATAAATACTGCATGTCCCTGTGCTCCCCAGTATGTGCACTGTGAAGAGAGTAGCAATAAATTAAGGATACAACGCCGGTCTTCAAAGAATTGTTTGACTTGGATGCACGACGTCCTACTTAAACAGCCGTGAAAGCGGGCAGACGAATGGCCTGCTAGCCCTGCTCATCACCTGCTCTGGGCTGTCTGAGGTCATTCACTTATGTAAGCGAATAAATATGTGCTTAGGCCCATATGTGTTTGCAGGTGTGTTTGTTCATAGACAAAAAGACAGAGACAGGAAGTGAATGTTGACATTATCAGGCTACAGACTCAGATCAAAATGGATTTTTTTTTTCTCAGTGATATGATTCATATTTGACTTTTTTCCTGGTAAAAAAAAGACCTGCATGACTGCTACAGCTCTGTGAATGAAAGCTAGCCATCTAGCCAATATTATGTTTTTCAGTCTATTCCTATTTAGCTGGACAAACATTTTCCCAGCGTTTACACTAAGTGGAATCTACCATTCTGCTGTAATGGCTTCCATTAATGCCCTCTGAATGGTTCTTGCTTCTCAGTTTAATATTCTGAAAGGTCTCTCAGATATTAAGTTTTCTGTTATTCATACAAATAATGCACCCAAAAAAGTGCATGCATAATGCAGATGCAAGTCCCTTGTTATGATTGAAGATGATAAATATGATATATCAGAAGTTACAGTTGAAGATAATGCTTACTTTTCATCCTCAGCTTTTCCTTTCCTTTTCTTTAAAAAACTGAAAAACATAAAAAAATGTGTTTGCATCCGAAATTTTTTTAAACCTGACTTGAGAAGTGTTTAAATAAAATTCTTTACCCTTTTTTCTCTCCAGACATATCTTTACTCACTGTTTTGCTCAAATGTTAATTTTCATGTTCAATAATGTTCATGGAACAGTTTTTACCCCAACTGGAAACTGTGTGAGGTAGCCTCAAAACTTATTTGCTTTTGCTATCTTAGTTTCTCTAACTTTGTGGACATACTTAGAGAGTCATGGCAGCCTTGAGGGACGTCTGAGTCTGCTAGTAGTTGAGGTGAATTTCATGCTTGATGTTATTAAATATGAGGTGTTGGTATATGAGGTGTTGGTGAATGTATGAAATTCACCAACGGTTTACAAACCTAACCCTCAAACCATTAACCACAGAAAAACTAGGATACATGGGATGAAAAAAAACATAATGATCAACTAAAAAAAATGCTGCAGTTTATAAGTCAAAGAAGGGATACACATCTTTATGAAGCCATTGGATGTTTGTTGCAGATCTCACCATTACAGAAAAGCCAGAGACATGTTCTTTGGAGGAGCCTTTGTGTGACTATGGTTTATTCCACAGAAGAAAATCTGGGTGTTTGATCACTTACATAGAACATGCTTACGTCAAAAACACAGAACGGGAAAGGTCACATTACAATTATATTGTTTTCTATGGTATATTCAACATGTATGGTATAATCCGCTTACCATCTAAGGACTTGCAGGAGGCTTATCATCACTCAGTTTGATATTTTCAATTTTGTTAGCATCTCCTAGTGGCCATAATAAAAATGACAGGACAAATGAGAAGATGAGTGAAAGAGTACAAAGCCTATTGAGGGTGATGTTGGGTTGGAAGGATATTTCTTTTGGAGAAAACACATATCAATTCAGGTGCAAGTTCAAGAAAAGAGACCTGCATTCAGGTGTGAGAGCGCTTTAATTAGCTATTTCTCATACTATATGTTTTCTTGCAAATCACATAAACCTTGTTCAATGTCCTTCTAAATGTATTAGGAAATTAAACAAAGTCTAAACCTTAAGATTTTGATAAATAAAAATAAAAAGTTATTGTTGTTTGTAATTCGAACCTGTTGGTAAGTTCTGCTATCCTGCATGCATTTAGTTATAAAAACTCTTGGTGCAAGGCTGCTTATACACATCACCAAAAATGGCATGATTACAGAGGAAAGCTATGGTGTGATTTGGATTCAGATCACTTTGAGAGCCAAAATAGCCGTATGAGTGATAAATAGATGGAAATAGCCCACAGTGTCCAGTTCACAGGCCCGCTGCCCCACTCTTTGATCTCTGGTCCTAATGAGTTTTCAGAACAGAGCCAAAGATGAGAAGACAGCCTTTTTCAAAAGGAGACCTGAGGTAAGAACTGCTGTAAGCAGGCCTGAGATGTTGCTTCAACCAACATTAGTATTCCCTTAAGTATTCCCAGCTACATTAGTAAAACCTGCC
Organism: Craterocephalus amniculus; assembly: GCA_036024015.1. Classification (NCBI taxonomy): domain Eukaryota; kingdom Metazoa; phylum Chordata; class Actinopteri; order Atheriniformes; family Atherinidae; genus Craterocephalus; species Craterocephalus amniculus. The sequence continues at coordinate 18,195 of JAVQJG010205825.1, forward strand.
CACCCAACTCTCCAGAGCAAGGTCACTTTCATCATTTAGAGCAAAGTTATAGCCTACAAAGGGCTTACAGGGATTGAAAGTATATACATTTGTTTATGATACAAAATGCTTTTTCTTGTGTAAACAGATAGCTTAATAATGTCAATAATTCCCTTTGTAGAAATGGCAGATCCCCTCCCACTGCTGGGTAGATCTCGTAGTTGGATTTGTTGGGAAGGATTAAGTACTAAACCACCAGTGGGCTGAGACATTGCCAGGGGAAAAATATTTGTTAAACTGCAAAGTGCTTGTATACAGCATATTCAGTTAAAAGCAAAATCCCTCTGTGAGAATATGCAGCTGGATACGCAATCAAAAGGAATATTTAATGTCTTCTCCTTAGTTCAAATTCAGCATGCGGTACACTCTGGAAAGCTCATGCTCTCCGTTACTAGTGACAAGAGTGTATCAGGTCTCCATATATTTGGCTCCTGCCACTAGCATCCATGCCAGCATAAGCAAAAACACCACAAAACTTTCTGTGAAAAAAGAAGCTAAGGAAAAAAAGAAAGGAAAGGGTTAATGGGGCTGATCCCAATTTTGGTGATTTATAGACAAATAAATGGATTACAAATTGACTTCAGTTCCCAGACACAGGAGAGGCAGACTCCTACTTATTGATGCTAAAAACCCATCAGGGATCCAGTCGGTTTTTCAGTGTGGGACTCTCTGAAAGTGCTTAATGATTCCCGAGTCCCCTCAAAGGCTGTAGAAGAAGGAAGACATCAAAGAGCGGTTGACAGACAGATTTACAGAGTTGTGTGTTAAATGCTCATGCCAATAAAATCAAAATGCAGCCACACAAACAGATTCCCATCACTCTCTTCCACCTCTCCATGTTGAAATACTGTCTCCACCTGAAGACGCACACGTTTTCCACATCCATCTTTTCAGAAAATTTTTTATTACATTTTTTTCCTAGTCTTCAAACAGCTCATGCTCAGGCATAGCCAGGCATGTTTTTGCATCATTAGAGCCGGTGGGTGTATTTGGAGACAGACTAATGATAGCACAGCTTTCCGTCTCAAACGAGAGGCATTGCTCATTTACCCAAATAGATACATAGATAGGTGGGGGGGCTTGTAATGATGTAGCCTTATCAAATGTTCTCTATCACAAGTCAAATGACACGCCGTCAGACTTGAGCTGTTTGAATTACAGTCACGGTTTTAGCATGTGATAAACATGAGGCATGTTAATGTGTATTTTTCAGGGAAGTAAATCGAATGGACACGACGCAGCCATCTCATTAGATGAATATTAGCAATGATCAGAAGCAATAAGACAAAATTGGATGTATCGTGTGCTGTGTCATGGTGAATTTGCACAAGGAGACAAACACACCATAATAACATCAAAATGGACCACTGCCATCAATTGGCGCTCCATCCTTTTTTTTTCTTCTTCTTATTTTCCCTCCCAATTCTTCCTTTTTTATGCAATCTTTGTCGAACACAAGTAGACAAGTCATATTTCTGTAGTGAGCAAAGGCAGTTAAATAATGTGCCCACTGGTTAACTTTTTAGGAAGTAGATACCATAAACCAAGTGTGTGTGTGTGTGTGTGTGTGTGTGTGTGTGTGTGTGTGTGTTGACCTGGTATGTATAGAACATTAACAACCAAATGCAGTGGTGCTCTTTTCCGTGGCCGGCTCCAGTTGGAATCACAACATGGTGACAACACTTCATAAAGTCCCCTCAAACCCTGCATCTACCACAGCCCAGGGTGAAACAGATTAGACTCTAATATGGATTGATCCCCGCTCCGTCTCCCCCCATATACACTGCCTGTGTGTGTGTGTGCATGCCCACACTGTGTGCAGCTGAATTTGTGTACAATTTGTAAGCGCACCCCAGCTGCCCTCATATCCACCAAAAACACAGCTCGATTCTGTACCGCAGCCTTGTATTTGGCAGTGGCCCCCTTATTTTTCTTATTCTGGGTCTTTCTGTGAGATTAATTCCTCTCTTCCCATCTTTGGGCTGTCAGCTCAGGGTTCGAAGTCATTTTTTAAAAGCTGCTGTTCCAGAGGACGGGAAACTGATTGAGTTGTGGCCTTTTTCTGAGTGTAGTAAAGAACAGGATTAATGCGGAACTCTTGAAACCAACAACTTGGGTAAAGAAAATATTGAAGCTGAGAAAATGTCCTTTGGGAAAGAGTTAAATAATGAAGTTCTATGGACCAAAGAATTATGTGCTATAATATTAATTCTTTATGGGTAGCGCATAAAAACAACGGTGCAACCTTTTGAAATGAATAAATGATTATGAGGCCAATGTGACTTTAGGAAGTGCTGAAAGCACAAAACATTACTACACAACTTACCTGTGCAATTGACTTCGCTAAACCCTCTTGAACAGTTTGTCGTAGTGGCAGTTACAGTTGGGTTATGGCTCTCTCTGCATCCCAAAGTGGTGAACAAAGGGCTGTAGTAACGGGGCTTCTATGATGTATTATTAAAGTTTGGAGGGTGCTTTTGCTTTTTAGTGTTTCAGAACAAAGTGCAATGTGTGAAGGCCTGAACATGCTGCAAGTTTTGTTTTGCTCTGTGCTGAGGTTTTGCCAGTGAGTGTGAAAAATATGTAGAAACCTTTTCGCTGCATGATCTGCAGATTTATGAAGAGTTGAAAGGAGGGTTGTTGGGAAGTTCCTACTTTTCACTATCTTAGCAGAGTCACTCAAAGAAGATACAAAAATGGGCGATGAGGTGGCGCTGAGAGGGGAGCTTGGGGACAGATGATTGATATCTTTCAAATTCTGAGTTGCCTGTAGCTATGAGCAAACAAAGCTAACCTTGAGCTAATGAGCTAAGAGAGGTAGGCGGGCTAAAGCTAAGGTGTGCCATTAGCTGGCTGAAAAACGTTGTCCTACCCTCTGTCTCTCTTTGCACATAGGGCTTTGCACATCTGGCACCTGTCAATCAAAAGAATACACCCCTGACTACGAAGAATTTCAAGATTAGATAACTAAACAAATGAGTTAAAAATGAATCCCCCCAACAATTGTCATGAAGGCAAACCTGACTTATTAAACCTGCATTTTTTTGTACCAGGCTATGAATAATACTAATTCTGCTGCGAAGTTGCTCTTTTTAACATGGGAATCTGTGGGGATTTGCTTTGTTTTGTTTTGTTATAAAGATGGCGATGCAACATGGCAGCTTTTATTTGGATATGCCACCACCTATAAATAACTCACTCTTAGCTATGAGAACACATCTTTGGATACGATTGTGATTAGACTAAGATAAAATATGCATTTATGAAAGCGATTTTTTGCATATAAAAACAAAATTAAAGGTCAAATTGGTTACACATTGTACCTTTAATGTTGTTGGTGTTGCTTAGCTTTGGTCTGTAGTGTCTGCTGTGGACATGGACACAAATGAAAGTGGACACCAATCTGCTTAGTAAGAGAGTTAAGAAATGTTTAAATAATCAAGAAATAATAGGGTGCTGCTTTTTGTCTTGTTTTTTTGCTTGAAACATGTGGCTTTTTGGTTCTACATCCCCTGTTATGAAATCAGTTGTTTCAAGCTTAAACTAACTTTTAGCCAAACAACATTCAATTTGTGGGTAGCGTCATCTCAAAGGGCTAAACATTGTGGGGTTTTTGGTGGACTGTGCATCTGTCCATCTGTGCGGAAAAATCCTGCTGGGCCTAAGACCAATAAAGACAGAAACTTCTGCCTATAAAACAGGCCTGAGTATCTGCTGTCATATAAACTTTACCTGTTAGGCTGCACAGCTTATTAGTTTACTGACCAGCACGTCACTAATGAATGAAAAATTGATTCCCTCAGAGGATCACATCATCAGTCCCGTGAGGGAAATCATGCTATGGTAACAATTAACCAACTTCACTTTTGTGAAACATTCGCATATTTATACAAAAAACGTTTTTTTTATTATGGTGTTTTAAAGTAAACTAGATACCACTAAGAGATTTAATCACTCCAACCACCAGGCAATAATGTCCTGAAACCATCTTGAAACTTAGGCTTTATTTAGACTCTAAAGCTGCATCACTAAACTTTGGCAGATTTGAGCACTTTGGACCGTCCAGCGTGGACTCTTATTTTGACTTTTGCTCAGTTACTTTCTCTCTCTTTTTCATGCTTTCTCCAGTAACATCATCATGTGTTTCCTTGTTGCCATGGCACACATCCAAAATTACCTGTGTGTTGATATCAAGTTACTGGTGTTTGATGCATTCACAAAGAAAAACACAACTTACAAGTTGGAATGAAAAGGTTGTGAAGTGCAGGTTTTCAGTTGTAGCATGCTGCAGCGTAACGATGGCCCCAGAAATGTGGATAATAGTTTATAGCTTACTCTAACCATTTGTAGGTGTCTCAAAGACCAAATGTTACAGCGATGATACATGAACACACAATCGCAGAGTGAAAATAGACCAAGCTTTCATGACATATATTCAACACTTTAATGGATCCATCAGCTACTGGGAATCATTTATTTTATCAGTTGATAAGCATCAACTGATAACATTAATGATTCCCAGTAGCCTACAAGTAACATATTGAAATATTCTGCAATTTTACAGATAGAAAAACTCATTTCAATTTTAAAAGAACCCACGAAAACAAATAAGTCAGAGACTGTCATCTTTAGAAGTAGTGTTCACTTGTTTAAACAATGCACAACTGGACCTTACTTTTAAACTTTTAAACTATAAAATCTCAGCTAAAACACACACACTGGCAAATTACTGGATCAGGAGGAAAGACTATGAGATCAACATATTTTTACTTAAGTTTCTCATTTGAATCTGTTTCTTTTCAAAGTGACGTTAGAAGTTGTTTTTTTCTTTTATTACTGTAGATAAACAGAAATAAGGCAACATACAAACAACCCCACTTCTCCTACACCCTATCAAGCTCAATCTGCTAGCCAAACTTATAAATTGCATCATAAGTACTTTTCTTTCCACCAGAAGGAGCTCATGTGCCATGAAGACTCCCGCAGTTTGAGAAAAGCAGTTATTTTGTTATGACTACCTGCATAAAGTAGATCCTCCTTCTGGACAGTAGACGTGTCCCCAGATGCTTTGGGATCCTATGAACTGTGGGCCTCAGTGGATTGGACTTGTTTTCTATAGATGCCATCAGACCCAATTGTGAGTTTGGAAGTCAGACTTTCTGTCACATTCTCTGAGTCATTTCTAAGTAGTTTTTGGAGTGATCACTGCTATTTAGGTAAGCGACAAGTGTAAAAGCAGCATCTAGGTGGAAGCAATTATGCAGGTTTTATCGTCAAAGCATTGCATTGTACAAAGGTAAACAGTTACATTCACATAATCGGGTCCAAGATGTAGCTGACTGGTGCAAGAACAATACTGAAAACCAGAAGATACTGACATTTTTTTTTCAACATATTTATCTAAAACTAGGACAGACAACAATTTGAGCTCAGTACAAAATGCATAATGATGATGAATTTCAGTTGTCATTTATTGTGCATCTTTTGCAATGTACTGTATACGCTCGGAAGTAATCTATTTGTGCTTATGAGTGGACATAAATCATAATATCATCTACAGTAATATTATATTTCCTCTAGAAAAGTGAAGCAGCACTCTGTTGATTCAGAAATCTAACAACACACAAGCTGCTTCATGTCTGCAGGAAAGTCAATTTGCATTCACGAAAGAGTTCCTGAGAGCCAATGTTCTCAACAGAGGGAGTGAATCTGAGGTTGGGCCTGCACTTTCTCATGAACTCCTCCCAACACTGCCCGCCCCTCTCCCCTATCCTTCCCGTGGCCACTCGGAGCTGAATAGCTGATTAAGCACACATTGATTAGCGCAGGCTCATTAGCATCCTGTTTGCGTTGACTCCCTCCCAATGTACCATTTCCAAGCAGCACACACATGCATACATCCTCGCACATGCAGGCACACTCTACCTCTTTTACTGAGCCCCTTGCTGCTCTGACTCAAATGGATTAACTAGCACAATATTTCTGCCAGGGACAGGAAATCACTGAACACTTGTCAGGAAGCCTGCAATCGATGGAACTAGCATCACTGACCCCCCCCCTCACCACATGCTCTCACTAACCCAACCTCACCACCTGTGTCACAGATCCTTCCCACACCACCAAAACACCTCTTTCTCAGCCGAGACCATCTGCATCCCAGTTGCTGATTTTATATCTGCATATTTTTTCCATATCCAATCAGTCCCATGTCAAGCTCCAAAGTTCATATCGTCACATTTACACTTTTACAAGCACACTTTAATACACATATATGCCAGAAAACTACCTCACGCTTCAACTCTTTAAAACTTTCAAAGTTTTAAAATACGTTCAGATTATTCAATGATGCAAGATCACAATGTCTCCGTGGAACAAAATCGATATACACTAAAATATGTGTGCATGGGTAACCATCCAACTCTGACACATTTTAGTTGAAATAAAGGACAGAGAAAAAATAAACATGTTGCCGATTTCTTCATTGGCCATCTGTTGCTGGAAGATTCACACCGGGAGGAGGCTGCACTGACAGTTGAGTTTAATGCATTTTGTACCTGTTTTTGATTCGCAAATCTCAGTTGGTTTGCGTCTGAACACAAACATTTCATTCGTGTTTTGGCTTCATGTCATACTTCTAAAAACAGATATGAAGTATAAACCGAAGTGATGCTTGTCCAGATCCGTCCTGAGGAAGAAAGAGGACATTTGAAACCTATGTAAGGATGTTATATTGAAAATGATAGGCTGCTGCTAGATTTCTCTACAGTAAACAAATAGATTTTAAAGTTTTCTAGCTACAAACATTTCTTTCCAGGTGAAAAGCCCATGTTATTCATGGAGGTTTTTTTTTTTGGCTGCTGTGAGGTTTCTGGAGTGTGACAAATAACCCAGCAGGCCTGGAGCGCACAGTTCAGTGAGCTTTCCAACAATGCCATATTACTGCATTAATATTTAAGGACTAATGTTTCCCTAACTGGCCTTAAGACAGCAACTCTTTACAGTAAAAGCTCAGCGCTTAGCTGAGTGTCATACATGTTACATAATATATTCCCTTGAAGAAGGGAAAAATAGATTGATTAAGAGACGTTTTAATGACTTGATTATTTCCATATTCCTTTCATATCTTGATGGGAACATGATAACTTTAAATCTGTGTGTTATTGTTAATTTATTTGAAAATATTGAACTTATCAAATGATAAAGAAATAAAAATGTAATTGAAGAACACTGCTAATAGTCAAGTTTTTATCTTTAAAAAGGGGTGATACAGCCTTCTTGATACAGAAAGTGAGCTTTTTTTAATTAAATATGATTTATGTTTGGTTAACTTGATGCTTTATTTGGTTTTGGTGTAACATCCCTACTTGTTCTGGTATGATCAAAGGTTTAAAGGTGATGCCCACAAATAAAAAAACACTCATATGATGCAAATGTTCAGACATAACACTTTATTACTGTATGTTTTTAAAACTATCACATGTTTTTATTGTGATATCCAGCTTCTCTATAAACCTACATTTATCTATCTTTGCATAAAAGGTCAAAATTATACATTAAAAAATCCAAATAGATTTACCACTCATAGACAGATGAGTAGTAGTTTGAAAGGTTAACATGAAAAAACATATTTTCATTATGTTTACTTCATTATTTTCCATAATTGAAAGTTTTCCTAGCTCTCGTTTTCCTTTGGATGGCTCAGCGGCTCACTAGCACATGACCTGCAGTGGTTTAACATAATGAACTCATTAACCTCAATATTTACATTAGAGCAGAGAATGAAAAGCACTTTAGGTTTCATTTGTAGTTTTTGGGTTGGCTGTAGCACAGTGAGAAATGATTTGATTTGATAGTTTATTTTCAACAGTAACACAAATATATTCAGAAAAACAAAACAAAACAAATAACATAATTTTATAAAATCCCCCTCTGTTAAAAAAATGGCTAACCTAATTGCTGAGGATGATTTAAAGACACATTGTTCTCACAAAATTTAAACAGCATATTAAATGTGCAACAAAGAAATCACTGGACAACTAATACTATCCAAAATGGCTTTAGCGGGGGTGTCAACATGACCTGACAGAGACCCCAATCTGGCCCGCAGATTAAATTGGTAAATATGAAAATGATGTAAAAGACATTCACTGGAATCTTTTAACAAAAGTAACGCTGATTTCCGAATTGCCCATGGGAGGTTGCATTTTTTACTATTTCATCTCAAAAACATCCAAGGCAGGGGATATATTCCTACATCTTTTCATTCTTTCTTACCTAATAGATCTGACTTCAGGTTGTATTTTGAGGTGAGTCAGTTCATGTATTCAAGATTACTACATAGGTGTGGAAGAGTTTAGAATAATGTTTAGATAAAATAACCCTCTAAAGTTACTTAACTAAAGTAAATTGTTATAAATTGTGGGAAACGTCTAAACGAGTTAATATGCAAATATGTTATATGTAAAATATATATACAAATAAATTTAAATGAAAGATAAATAGACAATAAAACAAACTTAAAAAAAAGTTCATGATGAATTCTTTATTGATATCAAGGAAATTTGGGGGCCCAGCAGCATGAAAAACAATGAAGAAAATCAACAAATAATAAAGATACATTAAGCAAAAGTAAAAAGTATGTTTATAGACAGCAAGCATAATGAATACATAAAGGTCAGGATGGCAGTGGCAGCAGCAGCAAGTGGCATTCATCATAATCCAGTAAGTGATCTGCAGGTCTTTTATCCTGTCTACACACTATCTGTGGTGCCCCCCTCCCCCCACCGGCCTCTGCCCATTGTTACTTCTGTGAAGCTAGGACATTACCTTTTACAGCTTATCATTTTACAGACCTGATATCAATACCTTAATTACTTTTTAGATGTTCTCCCTGCTTAATAGTTACGAACTATATTGCTTTTTTTGCCATATGTTGTCCCCATGGCAACTACTTTGACACTTGTAACAAGCATTGCGTTTAACACGAGCTCATTTTGTGAATAAAATTGTAAGATTCTTAGTGTAAACATAATATGTATGTTCTGTTGTAATTGGATCATGTGATTTGAAGATAGCGTAGTTTTCATTTTGTTCAAATATAAAGAATACCACAACTTTTCTGAAATCTGGGTTGTACTTCTTAGCAGTATTTGATGTTGTTCTACCATTTTGAATTACTCTACTTTTTTTTTGATTTGATGAGTCATTCAGATAACTACAGACCTACAGTTATTTGTCAAACATGTCACCTTCACAGTGTGTGATCGGTTAGAAATGTCTGAAGGTGCATAACAGACAGAAATAAGAACAAAGTCCCCAGAACGGAATATCATTAGACAGATTCAGGCACACTCCACAAGGTTTAAAAACATGAATGAGACCTCTTTCCTAAAAAGCCATGTTCGATCTGATTGGTCAGCTGAATACAACAAAAATCACCAAGTCAGCAGCTTCTCTTTGTGGTAGACTTCTGTTCTTGCAACTTTGAAGACCTTTAGCAAAATTGAAAATGTTTTTCAATTTATAATAGAATTACTGGGATGATGTATTTATAGTATTCTAAGAAGATTCAACCAACACTTGTTTAACCCACGGATCCTTCTGGTGGCCAGAAAAATGGAGAAGTGTTCAGAGATCATTTCTGAAGTCATTATTAACACTAAGTGGAAAATTCAGAAGATATTCCAAACTAGTTTGAATATTTCTATTTCTTTATGTACACATGAAATCCCAGTCATTCCCTACATTTGCTTCTCATTTGAGCTGATTTGACTGTTAAGGCCTTTATTGTCTTAACCCTTTGAGTCCTGTGCCCCTTTTTAAGACTCAAAATGTGCATACTATAATGAAATTATTAAATTTTTACAACCACACGGTCTACATATTTTTAATGCTTTTGTTTTAGTAAGGGTAACATTTGTGATATTTATAGATATGTAAATCTCTGTGTATGTGTGACTAGTGAAGAATAAATGAAAATAGTTCATAGCACAAAGGAAAATATTTTCAGGCTTTCCTAAAGAAAATGGGGGAAAAAGACTTTCAAGATGATTATGATTATTTTGGTATGATGCAGCTTTACAATATGAACATTATCTCTAAAAAGGACAAAAAAATTAGAGAGGTTTAAGGCCATTCAGGTGTGTACTCAAATATGACCATTTTCAATATCTCACATCTTTGGTACCTGTTTGGCATCAATTTTCAATTTCACCAATTAGAAAGTCTCAAGTTTTAAAAGGTTAAAGAAGAAAAATGATAGACACGCATGTTTAAAAAAAACTCTTCTCATTCATGTCATATACAGTTTTATGCTTGTTTCTTTACAGAGTTTCTAAAAATGTATGTGTGGAATAACACCAGCCCCTCTGGTTTCCTTCCATTCACTCTCCTACTGTAAATACAAGGCGACAACCTGTTCCGGGGTATTTCCCTTCTGTCTCGCAGTGAAATCTGGAAGAGGATGAAGAAGAGGAAGACAATTACCAAATGACTCACCGCTTACAGTGGCCCTGTGCTCTTTTGTCATTTCAAAGCAAATAAAGAACAGAACAAAAATTAAACATCTGATGATAGCAACCAATTGAGTGTGCAGTGAGATAAAAACAACTCGTACTCCACCTCCTCTGACCTCCACTCACCACCAGCCTTTTGACTCTGATGTTAAGTTCTCATTAAAGTTATTATCGCTCTAAGCTCGGCAAATGTGTCAGACCTTTTATTGCCAGACTGATTAGGAAAACATTTATGATTTGCGACAACATTCTCCGGAGACATGCATCACTCAGTCACACACCATCCTGCGGCTTGCGTTACACACCTTATGGCAACATGTCTTTTTTCCTGTTTACAGCGACACCCTTTTCCATTTTTTTCTCATTTATCTCTTACCTGCTCTCTTTCAGCAAACTTGTGGTCAACAGGTATGTGCATACCCCACGTTGTGCATTTCAGAAAACAGATAGAGTTGTTGTGATATGAAATGAGAGAGAGAGAGAGATGATGGGATATATTCAAACCTGGAGGCTAAATTTGTGCGACGAAGAGAAGGAATGCTGGGGGTAGAGCTGCCGGTGCACTGTAACTGAACCCAAAGCTGCAGATTAGCAGGAGGCAGTCTCTGACGTATGTGTGTATGTGAATACTAGTGTATGTTCGCCTGTGTAAATTTTTGTGTGCATGCATGTTTCTACAGGAACGTTTGCCATTACTGCGATGGAAGGAACAGATGGGCGGGGGAAGTGGACTCCTGTGCCTGAGGAATACTGTGGCGCTGAGGATCAGAGTGCCGCCTACGTTCCACCCTGGGCCCCAGTTACCCACTACAGCACATGGAGCTTGTCCAGCACCAGCCCATCATGGACCAGCCCCCCACGCCATCTGTCTCCTAGGACAGACAACCCCCCTCCATCCTCCTCAGCGCTATGTCCTCGCCAGCCCCGCTCCTCTGCCACGCCACCCCCATCCTGAAATAATAGAAGAAGATGAAGAAGAAAAAAAAGAAACAACCCAACAGTTACATGAACGTTGCGTGTAGCTTTTTGGAGCTTTGAGAAGACAGAAGGAAAACGAAGAAGATGACTCAGGCTATACATGAAGAGCCAAGTGCCATATATTAAGAATATGAAGCTTTTTTTATGGTTGTAATCTTCTGATAATTCGCTCTGGTGGCATCATGGTTCGATGGTGCAGAAAGGGACAGAAGGAATTTTGACAAGTTAATCAGCGACACAAACAAGCACGCAAAAAAAAAACTCTTAGAAGAAGCACAGATAATTGCAAAACATTGCAATTATCTACCGGCAAACCTAATTACACTTTTATAATAACCTAGTCTGCATCAAATTTGTCTTGCAGACTGCAGTGTTACACTGTACTCCCATTAAGCTTAACCAGCTCAGTCAAGTAAAGTGTTATTTTACACACCACAGATAAGCATGATATTAGAGCTTCAACACATACAAGCATGACCTTTAATAACTTGTAAACCACTGGGTTGTGACCCCTTTAACAGCGTATGACCTGGCGACACCTCTTTAGGGAAATGATATGGTTCAGGCAACCTAACATGACAAGAAAAACATCAGCAAACCACATTTTCTGCTCTCTGCACTAATCAATCTGTAACCTTTTCACAGAGACATATGGAGGGACTCCTTCCCATGGAAATAAGCTGCTTTCTTATTAACATGTGAAATTAGCCCCAAATCTTGACACCGGTGAGCTTGTAAAAGCTCATTGTGTTGTGTGGCACAGGTACATAATGTCCGTTACATGACTCCTTCACGCAAGGCGAAGAGACGCTGTGCCATCTTAAGTATTTCTGTTTCCAGCTTTGCTTTGCTGTCAAGTCACAGCTTCCAGACTCACTCTGTGAGATCATTGATGCTTTTAGCGATGGGGTGGCACTATTTATGTAAAACTGAACATTAAAAAAAAAAAAACTTTGAAGAGAGTTGAAGGAAGTATTAACTAAATTTGAGTGTTTGATGATTAGTTTCAGTACAAGAAAAACGGAAAGTTATACACACGTAAGGAAAGAAATGTTTTAAACTAGATTTAAAAGCGGCTACATTTGGTTAAAGTTTAAATCTCTACCAGCAGTTTTTTACACTTGTTTGCAGCATAACATGTAAATACTGCTAAGGTTGACTAGGTTTATATTCTCTGCGCCTAAACTGCTCTGTGATATAAAATCTGTGGCTGACTATGGCAAAGAATTCAAAACTAGTGAAAAATAGATTTTGATATAAAAAATAACAATAACAACAGGAAAAATATCTTTTGGATAATATCCCTGTAGGCCCTACATTTGTCAAAATGCATCATATTGCAAGGTTACAGAGACATCTGGCTTTTTTGGCTATGAAACACTGAGATAACATGCATCCGGGGTTGAGAAATGCTGCAATTACATAAACAGTGAAGTTTCTAAAAATATAAAATGGCATAGCCTAGTATGTGGGGCTGCCTCTGTGCCATATGTCATCAAAAATCAGACTCTTTCTCTACCATGTACAGTATGTTGTCTAGAGACAGGTCAAACTAGTTTCTTTTGTGCATCACAGATTTAACTGAAGTCAAATAAATCCAGCTGCACTTCATGTGAACTTAGGATGGAGCCAAAAGCCAATGACCAATGACCGGAAAAAATCAAACCAAGTGTTTGGAAAGCAGAACATCTGAATTAGTTTTTTTTAATTTCCTGTTGTAAAGACTAGCTTTCAGACATTTTTCCTTAGTTTCACTTAACTTGAACTAACCCTGAAAACAGAAAATATAAATATATGTATCATGTTTTTAAAATCCACACTTCTTTAAACAGTCATTTTTATTACTTTTTAAAGGAGGAGCAACTTTTCTCTTTTTACTTTGACTGCTCACTCATTTTAAGTCAGACATAAGAGACTGTCCCGCTTCTAGTTTAGTTGTATTGACGCGAGCAGAAAAAAAACCTTTGGCCTGTCTTAATCACCTGTCATCTCTGCCGGGAGCCTATGGCCCTCTAACCGAGAGGGAGCGTCTGATGTCCTGTATTGCCCTGCGTCTGTGCTGTGTGTCTGCAGAAATAATAGGGTTGGATAATGAGACAATACTGTACTAAAGCTATGCCACCATGCTGGGGGGGGGGGTGGAGGGGGTGGTTTGGGGGTGCAGTAAGGACTGATAATGAGAGACAAACTCTTGCAGGCATGGGAGTGGAGGTGGTGGGTGGATAGTGTTCGAAGGCAACGCAGCAGGGTGTTGAACATGAGCCGGGAGGAAGGTGGAGGAAGAGTAGACAGAGAAAAAGAAGGGAACAAAGGCCCGGCACAAGAAATGGTTGCAGACAAGTAAAAAAAAGAAACTGCTCACAACAGATTAATGAAGACGGCGAACAGCTGGACATTTAATTCACTGTAAACATTTAGTTTGCTGGTATGCGTTCAGACGCTTGATCTCAAACTTAGTTTCACACCAAAGGAGCGGCAGAGCAGAGGAAGCATCAACCTCTACTCTCATCTGCTAATTTATTTGCAGGAGATAACCCCAGCTTTTTAAGTGGGAGGAAAAACATCGACATTAATACTCTTCAGGCTCTTCATCCTCCTCCTATAATGACATGACTATTATAATGGTAAGGGGGTGTTAATTTAGCTCAAGACAAACAAAGCTTCTCTAACTATCCCCTCTGTGTTTTATTAATATAGCTGTGAACATTCTCCCGTAGGAGACGCTTACTTAGTTCAGTGCTTCCCCCCTGCCTGTACTGAATCTCCCACACACTGCTTTCATTTTAGCCTAGTAACTTTTCTATTTTTTTTTTCCTTTTTAGGTGATGTCTTCATTTTCAGTCTCTTTTTTAGTCATTGCTGCTTTGCCCTTTTCTTCTTGATGAGCTGATTTTAAATCTTTGATGCTGTCATAGAGGATGTTTTGTAGGGGTGTGAATCTTGCAGCAACCCCCCGATTCAAGTTTGTTTCTCGATTCAAACCAATCTTGATTCACATTCAACCCTCTTTTAGCAACAAAACGTGCTGCTTAACTCAGCTCTGAGGAATTGGTTCATTAGTTGAAAGACAATGTATCATTTTCATCGAAAAACAGTTTAAACTTAGCTAAGGTGGCAACGTTTAACATGTCTTTGTCACTTAGAAGCAGCTTTGAAAGTAGTCAAGCTAATAATAATTTTTAGCTTTTTAAAAATTCAATTATTGGAAATTTTGAAACAATTCAGAATCTTGATGAACAAGAATCTCCATTCGGATTAACCCTTTTACTTTCACACTAAGAAAAAATTATGAGAGAAATTTGTCTTTGCATTTTGTCTTGCATTTCTGGTTTTTCTGGTAACAAATAGTTAAGATTAAAGTTAATTATAAAGTAATGGTCAAAATTTGAAACAGCGATGTGAAAACAAACGTTTTATTTTGGTCATACATACCCAAGCCAATTGGTAGAGACGATACAGGCAGGTTTATTTAATCAGTTCTTCACTAAGATTCTCGATTATCATTTGCTCTATCAAACGGTAGAGCAGGAAGACAAAGGATTAAAAAGGATTTTTTTTTCACCACTCCTAATTTGTTGAAAGCTGCATTAGATACAACCCAAATTCACGCACCGGCATGCAGGACAGCAGCTGCAGTTGTTCCTCGACCCCCAGGAGCCCATTGTATTGATTGGGTTTTGGTGCGATATGTCACAGGTGATCACAGTGATTGGTAAACTGCTCAAGTCTGTTATTTAGCGCTGCCCTGGAGGAGAGCGTGCAGACACTGACACATCGCAAACTGACAGGCGCTAAAGGAGAGTACCTCTTATTATATGTCACTTGTCTGCACTGTAGAGCAGAGTGGGAAAATGACTGACAGAAGCATATCAAGTGAACACATTTGTGCTTGTGCACTGTGAGTAGCAGTGTCAGTTTGATTTACATGCAGAGATACGAATCTTGGCCTCTCAATGCATGACTCTGGCCATAAGCTGAAATGAAAGCCTCTCCTCAAAACACTTTCATCTGCACAATAGTAGTGTTGTTGTTTTCCATCAGTGCTCACATCCCAGTCTTGCCGCTGCCTCTGACATTGTTACCCCGTTGTCCCGAGTCCTGCAGGTGTGAATCCTACTGGAGTGATGCCCACTGGACTCTGTTTATCCACCTCGGTTTCTCTATTTACAACAAACACAAAACAAATCTATTCCACATCCAGCCGCACCTCTGTCAACCCTCATCTACGCTCTCATGTCAGGTGTGTTTCCCTTGCACAGACAGACTGTTTCTTGTATTGAGAGCCAGTTCTGGATTTGTTTAAATCCTTTGCTCCATCTATTCTGAGCCCTATAAAAATATTTTCTTGATATACCACATGTGATGTGTCATGATAATAAACCAAGCTGTAAGCTTTAACTCCCGAAAATGATCCGATCTTTCCATAAGAGCACCACAATAGTGTGTGTGTTCCCTGCTCAGCTATGACTAAACCCATCCTCAATTCCTATATCATAAATAAATGTGAAGGTGACATCTTGAGAATGTGATCTCGAACGGTAAAAGCTCGGTGAAGCCGTAAAACAGGGGAAGCAAAAGAGCTGATCTTGGACTTCAGTAAACAGATTTTTTTCCCCCATTTGTGGCAGTTCAAAGCCTAAGATTCCCTCAAATCAATACCCGTTAAGAGCTGTCATGGTCTACTTACACAACAACAGTTCTTTAGAGGCTTCTCTTCTTGTGGCGACAGAATAAAACACGACTGAAACAACAGCGGCTGGTGTACTTGTACAGGTGCGCCACAGACTCCATCATTACTGGAAGGTATTTTGGCTGCACTTGAACAGAATCAAAGCTTCAGGTTCCTCTTCTTGTCTCTGGTTTGCAGTTAAATGCCACATAGTCACAGTTAAATGACATATTTATATATATATATATATATATATATATATATATATATATATATATATATATATATATATATATATATATAT
>JAVQJG010205859.1:0-18180 GCA_036024015.1 Craterocephalus amniculus
TCCAACTACTTGTCGCCTCCAACCAGCTTTACAAAAAACAACATCCGGTGCTTCCCGGAACTTCCACCTCTTTCACAACCGTGTGGTTTGTGTGTGAGCTCTAAATGAGTGTCACCACAATTTCATGATTAGCAGCGAGGTACTGTGCCATGCACAATCATAACATTGCATCTGCTTAACAGTCCAGCATCAGTCCTGCTAGAAGTTTTTTGTTTTCAAGGTCATTTCAGTCTGTTTCATCAGGGGCAGCTGGTGAGAACATTAATTGCCAATCATTTGATCCAAGCAGTTTGCAGGTGTTATGATCATCTCATCCAGTTAATGTCACCCACTGCTTCTCCCTCCTCACACTGATCGAATGTTGTTCAATTAGCAGCCAACTGTAGAGACTCAATGAACTATTAAATAACTTAATGATTTGGCTCTTTCCACCCAATAGCTTGGATCCAATGAAGCAGCTCTCTGCCATAATATACAATGACTACCAGTGGAGGTGTACGGGCTACATAAAATACTCCCATCCTTGATTCGTCCTCTAAGGGAGTAGTTAAGTTTTGGTGACACTGAGCACCCTCCTCCAAAGGAACTTTGAACATTACAGGCTTTATGGGAGCATGTTGGCATATAACCTGCTGCATCAACGCTCAGAACGGACTTCGTAGTCATTTCATTCTGTTGCTACCTGCTTTTTCTAAAAGCTTAAGTAGGAAACTAAAAGTTGTGGATTATTAAAGGGACCTAAAAGGCAGCAGTAAGTTGATTCTGCTTGAGAGATGTCAACCTAATCTACACGGTGGCCAACTGCAGCTTTCATCTTGCTAAAGATTGTTTTAGTGCTTATCAGCCTGGAGCCTGGAGAGCTCACAGTATACAGCTCACCAGCTATACTCACAGTAACTTGAGGCCAAATCATGAACATCTCCCCATAAATCATTTACACATCTCTCTGATCTTGCCAAGGAATGAGCGGGAATGTTAAATGAACAAGATTATTAAAGGACTTTATAAGATAAATACAAAATGTACGTTAAACTTTCCAACATTTCAGATGGACACTTTCCAAACATGGTTTGAGAAAATGTATAGCTCTTTTTTGAAAATACCTTGGTGAGGGGGGACTGTTTTAAAGACCTTTTCTGATGGTTGAATATTTTCTGATCCTAATCTGTTTTCAGCGTTTGCTCATTTAGTTTATTTTTATAGAAATGGAAGAACCATAAGAAACATGTCTTCTTAAATTCTGTTGTTAAAACTTAATCACTGGATTTCTTTCTACATAAGACAGAAAAACCTTGTCACAGCCAATAAGAAAAATTAGTTTTTAAAAAAGCAACTTGTTCCTGTTTTTATCCGGCTGGGGAACATCTGCATTTTCTCACATTTTTCTCCAGGATGTCTTGTGAAGTAGTCATACACAAGCTTGAAGCTGCTGAATATGACATGTAAAAAGAACATGACTGGATACTGCTCATGGCTATAAACTCGCTTACTTTGGCTTTTAGGTACGATCTGGCATAAAAGAGAAGCCAAGACTGACAACAAGGCATGAAACATGCATTTAGAAAAGCTCATGACTGGGATGACCATCAGCTTTTTGTGCAACAAATAATATGTTCTACCACCAAGCTGACATCTTACACCCAAGTCTAGAATGTTATTACTTGCCTTTTGTCTGAAGGCAACAGTGGAAATGCTAGAACTGATCCAGATGTGCTTGTCCTACAGTCCACAAAGACACAAGGTGAGTCACTCATCCTGAGCCATTTTCTTGATTGTGTGGCAGAGTATAACCATCCATCCCTTCTCTTTGTTCTGCACAAAAGCAATCTATTCGTTCATTCGTTTGTTTGCTTGTTTGTTTGTTCGTTCATTCAATTCTTCAAGAATGCTCATCGATCTATTTTTAAAAGAAAACAACAAACCCTTGACATTGTCAAAAGAAACATGGGTACATATTTCCATGTTTGGCAGGGAAAATATTTTTAGATAATAATTATTTTATTCCTAATTTATTCAAATACTTTGTAGTTCAAAACCAAGTATACAGTATTTGAGAATCTTAATAAAGTGGATGTTCTGGATACAAATCCAGAAATACAGACACTTAAAGCAATTTTTAGGAAAACTGAAGAGACCCAGTAAATCCCAAGGATGAGCACTGAGCCTACTATGATTTACATATTTGATATGTCACCTTTAGTTTTGATTAAAACAGAATGTCAGTGTGAAGGATGAAACTTCAGAAGGGCCCAGAGGTCTGATGGTGAAGGTAGGCTAATAAACAAAAAGTTGCATTGTGGATAGAGCAGTCCACAACTGCAACTGTAATCTATATGTGTATCTAACATTTACGTGTGTCTGTATAACCTATGTATAGCAGTGCATCCTTCTGTGCATTCTCCAGCTGCAGCTGTGTTGTCTAAGCTTAGCTCTATAATGACAGACTTTGTATCTAATACCAACAACAAAAAGTGGAGATACAGTTATTACATACTCAAAGAAAATTAAGTGTTTCATGTGAGAGAGCAGCTCCCAAGAAGCCAAGAAAAGAAATTATAGTTTACTAGTCATCTTGCATGCGTCTTCTACATTTCCAACCCAATTATTTATTACATACTCACTGATGGGAAATGCTTTTACTATAAGCTGACTGATGAAATAAAATTAGTGGGAAAACAGCCAAAATTTAAGATATATTATTTGGGGGAAAAACATAATGGAATCTGTTAGAGAAAGAATGTTTGAAAAAGAACTTGCCCTTATTTATAGATAGAAATGCAACCCAGTCACCAGAGAGGAACGTCTCCAATTAACGTTTCTGCGTACACTGTCAACAGTTCTCAGCAAAAAATAAATATGATAATAACGTTGACTCTGATAGCAATAGTACGTTTTATGCTAACATTTCTGTTTACGTACATATCAACATATACATAATATGAACTGATCGACGTGCTTCAGGCGTAATGCAGGGATATTGACTCATATCTTATAAAGTCCTGAGACATCAGGCCTGATAATTAATTGTGGGGCTCTGTTATCTTGTCTTCGGGACTTTCATGGTTCTGAAACAACAAAAAGGGACTGAAAATGCTGGAAAATAGCCCCTAGCCCTATTCTATACAGGATGTATTCATCATTATTTCCCATATATTTATTTTTAGCCCATTATATTTATAAACACAGGCCAATCAGATGATTTGGATCAAGCGACGCAGGACCTGTTTCAGTTACACAACTGAAAGGATTATTTTATTGTCCTGTTACTATTTTACTTCCATAAGAAGAAAGCGGGACAGATAAAAGTCGATGCAGCATCAGAGATCATTTTCTTCCACTGTTCTGGGTGGAGAATCTCGGGGCAACATCCAACATGCTCCTAATCCGGTGCAGAGTCTTCAAGCTCGCTGGGAATCCCTATTACGTCGTCCCGATTACTTCATCACAATTACGTCATCCCTCCAGGTTTCCCCGCTTACAATAATGGCACTGAATTTTAGTTTGTATCAAATTTAAAGTTTAAAATATTTGATTGGGAATCGATCAGAAGGTTTAAAGGGGTGGCAAAAACAGCTGGGTGAAAATATATTTTATCCATATCATGTATAGTTATCCAGATGTTGGTTATAACACATAATTTATTATAGGCTCAGGTCTCAGCTCTCTATAACATTTGGTCACATTTCTTTAATCCCATTTTATTGTTCAAAAATAACGCTTCAAATATCCACAAGAAGTCCAAAAAAGTCAGTTTTTCACAGAGAGAGACAGGAAGACCGACCTCATCGGAAAGATGTCAGAACCTGCAGTCTGGAGCTGAACATGATCTGACCAGAGTACGGAGGTTGGTTGTTGTCCAGGATGGTCTTAAAGGTTCTATTTTTCTGCCACTCACATCAGAGAGTCATACTCTGTGCCCAGCCCACCAGTATGTCCAGTCACCCAGCATCGTCCACCAGACCACAGCAAAAAAGAGACCAGTAGACACAAAGACCCTGATCTTCTCAGGAACTATGAACAACTCTGTCCCTTTCAGTGGATGCTGTCTGTGTTGAAATAGGCTGTTCTCTCCTCTTCCTGAAGTCCATCATCATCTCCTTAGTCTTGGAGTTGTTCAGTTGCAGACCTGCACATCCCACACAGTTCTCCAGCAGCCCCCTGCATCCCTCTCCTGTCCATCTCCAGCACATCAATTGATTGCAGAGCCACTTTATGTTATTCTTCAGATGAGGATCTCTTATTAATGGTTTGGTGGAAGCCAAAAATTTTTTTTCTTTTCTAATGCCATTGAGACCCCCTCAGAGATAATGTATCAGAGTGCTTGACCAAATACAAAAAATGAAACTTTTTGGTTTTGTCCCTCTAAAGTTTTAACATAAGTATTTTCACAAATTAAATCACATTTAGAATTATGATATTATTCACAATGTGGGTCATCTGTATAACCTTTAAAGATAAGAAATACTGGATGAAAGTTCAGCACACAGTCTATGGGTCAGAGTCAGGGTATCACAAATGATCAAATATATACACATAAGCTTCCATTTCAATACTCAGAAGTAAAATATATTTCAAACTTTTAGTGAAGTAAAACTGGAAAACTATTTACAGAATGCAAGTTGATAAATTGGATGTTAAATATATTCATCATGTCGCTTGTGCATAAGTAGTTGATAAATACACTGCTGAAGTTTTATTCCAATACATCGAGTCCGTTTTAAGTAAATAAATTAGTAAATAATGAATAATGACTGGAATTTAAGAAAGGATCCAGTTTAGAATATAATAGAATAATTAATTTGAACATATGTTGATGAAAAATAAATAAGCATACCTTTATAGCAAAATGGACACAAATAAGCACAAAATAAATATTAAAAGTATTGTAAAAGAAAGACATAAATAGAAAAACAACATAAAAAAAGAAAAACAGACTGCAAATTAATTTTTATGTTTAAAAAGAAGTGGAAGTACAAACTTGCATGTTCCCTCCCCCTTTTTTCAATTAATAATATCTAAATATTTTTTATATTTTTTTACAATCTAAAATGATTTGTGTAACAAGCTTTTTTTTAATCCCTGTCATTAAGTTTGAACAAAAGTTTCTATCATGACATAAAAACCAGGCCAAAATTTTGAAGTTCTTCATCACTATGCTTGCAAACTACAAAAAAAGGGAGAAAGAACGAGGGAAACCCTTCTGTATAAGCTGAAATATTTATGAAGATGCTCAATAGTCATGGTCTTTGACCTCCCAGAGCCGCTGGATGACTCCTCTTTGAAATGGAACCTTGCCTTTCTAAGGCGGAGAGGTTCCTGAAGAGAATGTGAACGAGCCCTTCATGCAGCACATGTGCAGCGTTCATTGAAAAGATCTTGCGACAGACCCTAGAGAAACTTTGTAAAAAGGCAGTTTAGCTGTTGTATTAACTAATCTAACATGTTTCAGGTCCACTGGATGGAGACGCAGCCTTCTTATGGTTGATTTTCTCACAGCCACAACTGTCTCCCTTTCATGTGTCATGAAAATGCGCCGTAATGGTAAGGCTTAGGATCTGAGCTCTGCGTGCGGACTGGATTCAAGTCAGACTGGATCAAGAGTCTGTGTGTCAGAGCTGCTGGTTCTCAAACTGATCGCATTTCTTGTTCAAATTACTACTTGTTTCTTCTTGGCATAAAAGGTATTACTGCTGTCAGGGTCAACGTTATTATCATATATATTTTTGGCTCTGAAATGTTGACAGTGTGCGCATTTTTGTTGCGCAGAAACGTTGATTGGAGATGTTTCTCTCTGGTGACTGGGTTGTAAAAATGACACATGGGTGTAATAGCAAGAAAACATATTTTCTTATTCGAAGTGATGAAGCACTTTTTGAAAAGTCAGAAATGTCCAGAACATGGATGAGTACAAGACGGAAAATTCTTTGATAAAAATTGGTAAGGACAGTACTAAAATAAATACTTTAATTGACAGTTTTTTTTGTTGTTGTTGTTGCTGTTTGCATGTCATTTGGTCTGATCCAGTTTGAGTCCAGTTTCCTGAAACCACATAAAGAATTTTATATAATTTCCTGTCCTCGTATACAAAGGTTCAGTGCAGTATTCAGATCTGCCTCTTGGTACATGCTCATCAACATTATTGACTGAGAACCTTGTCATTTTTCTTTAAAGTGAAGTATTTGAACTAGGTCATTGACAGCGTGCCAAGCAGGAAGAAAAATGGCCATCCAGCTTGATGAAAAACACTTTAAATCTGCCCAGAGGGCAGCAGGTTCAAAGAAAAGAGAAGAACCATCAGGTGCATTTCCTGAGGAGTTATCCTACGGTTTTTGCTTACTACACTGCAGAGAAGGCACAAAGCCAGTTACATGTAGTTTTCTGAAATTGGCAAATTGCTTGAAGGAAGGAAAGCAACTTTGTCTCCAAAAACTTTACTTTGAGCTACTTACCCAGCCAATATGGCAAGAAGAGGCCAAGTAAGATCTTTTGCCTCTGAGTGACACAATCCGTAGTCCTAGTCATTTGAAACTAGCATCAGAGACTTTGGTGCATAACAATTCAGGATTACCAAAGTAGCACCCCCACAACATCATTCCCTAAAGATGTCCTGGTCGTGTCTGTGTACCCTCTTTCATCATCCTCCTAACTTGACTCCTAGCCTTTTGCTATTGTCATGCAAGGAGAGAATGAAAAGTATTGAAAACCTTGTTTTCAGCAGCTGCTGTGTGTGTTTCTGTTGAGTTTTTCCTAATTACCTCCCAAAGGAGCTTTACTGCTGTCAGACAGAGATAGAGGAGAGCAAGAGGAGGGCGAAAGGAAGTAAGATAGAAGAGGGGCAATGACATGTGGAAAAGGATGGGAAGAAAAACAGAATGTCAATGGGAACATGAAGTGAGAAAAGCATGTTGAAAACAGAGCAAGGAAAAAAAAGTGGGAGTTAACTGAAAGAGCTCACATGTAATCTTCCACTTAGCCTCATACAATCAAGGGGACGGAGAGCTCAGCTCTGGAAAACAGGTACGAGAACATGCAGTCAGGCCTGTGTCTGCATTTTACAGAATGTTTCAACATTTTTATTGTAAGAAGTATTAAAAAGTCTACAATTTAATAATCTGTAACACAGGTAAAATAAGTGAGATAAAAAGATAAAACAACAAACTATGTATCTTTCCAGAAGGTGGTTTGTCCCCTAAAGGTTGGCGGTGGGGTCCTGCCCCAGGTGGAGGAGTTCAAGTATCTTGGGGTCTTGTTCACGAGTGAGGGAAGGATGGAGCGGGAGGTCGATAGGCGGATGGGTGCGGCGATTTTCAGGTTCAAGACAATTCAAAGTGCTCTACATCCATCCATCCATCCATTTTCTGAACCGCTTAATCCAATTGGGTTGCGGGTTGGGTCGGGATCCATCACCTAGTTCATCACCTTTAACTTGCCGCATCCGCCCCCACTCTGGGACCCGGCACCTCCCACTTTACAAATTAAGCACTGGCCACAGTGTCAAACCCCTCCTCAGCCGGAATCAGACGCCCCCTCTGGCTCCTGACCAACTTGGGACTCGAACCCTAACCACTACACCATCGTGCAGCCCGCTTTACATACATTTTACATAAAAACTCCCTGAACTTTAAAAAACTGTGGAGCAGGAGTATGATGACAGTGAATATACTAAAATAATGTGAGGAATAAATCGGTTAAATAGGTGCTTCAGTACAATGACAGGATAAATCTACTCTACTAGCCCCTCTGATGGAAAGGGACTACGTGGCGGAACTGTTGATTTACAATTTGTTTCAAGGGGGACATTCTATTGCACGCAACCGGCGTTATTGAAACAGCTCTGATGTTATCCTCCAAATAGTGCTTGTTATTTCACCAGTGTATCTAACAACTAGAGAAGTTATTTCCCAGTTATAGATAATTTTGTTCATACGGGTGTTCCCGGTGCAGCATGGGCCATTTTCAGAGACGTTAACACGTCCCGGCACCATTAGTCTTGCTAGCTCTAAATGTAAGATAACGATTGTATTTGTTGTCTGGAAGTAAAACACAGTATTTCGCTGATGAGAGATGCCTCCAACCAAAAGCAAACATAAGAAAACTCTTAAACTGGATTGCGAATGGGGACAGTGTCAAGAGTCGTCCAGCCAGATGGAAAACTTCTGTAAGCATGCAGAGGGTCATCTGACAGCTATGGAGGAGGACGAGGAGGCAGAGGGTGAGATCCGTTCAGTGCAGCTTCTTTTTGTTGATGTAAATGGTTAATTTGAGCTTTTACTATTAAGGATCTGCTTAATTCTTTTCTTTTTTGTAACTTAGACACTGGCCATTTGGTGCTTATAAACAAAGAAATGGTGGCTAATAATGAATTATTTTTGCTTTTGTCTTAAAGAGGAGCGAAACTGTCTCTGGAGAGACTGTGGTTTCTGCTCCGTGGAGGGGTCCGGAGAGCTGCGACGGCATCTGCTCTTTCACTGTTACCACACTAAGCTAAAGCAGCTGGGGCAACAAGTCCTTGATGCACACCCAGAGCTTGGCAGCTGCTCCATCGCCTACCACAACCGCAACATCATCCCTGAAATCCCATACAATTTCATCTGCCTTTGGGAGGAATGTGAGGTAAGACTGACAGTCACTGTCAGAACATATTTGGTGGTCTACCTAAATGCATCTAGCTAAAATTATATCTTTTTTTCTTCTTTTTATCAAAGCAACCACCGTATGAAAACCCTGAGTGGTTCTATCGCCATGTGGAGATGCATAGTTTGTCCATTGATATACCAACAGGAGAATGTGATATTCCAGTACGCTGTGGATGGAAAGGTATTGAATTTAGCATCTCATGATAATTATGACACTTTTATTTAAAGGCAGTGCATGACATATGGGACTGTTGAGTCTAATTTCTGTGCCTGTCATTCTCAAGACTGTGAAGCCACCGCTAAAGGGCGTCCTAAGTTGCGGGAGCACCTGCGCAGCCACACCCAGGAGAAGGCGGTGGCGTGTCCAGGTTGTGGAGGGATGTATGCCAACAACACTAAATTGTTAGACCACATAATACGGCAGAGCGCAATGGATGGTAAACTGCTAAACAACAGGAATGCAAAAAAATGCATCTTCCTCAGACTCAAGTATTAAGTCAACCTTTATTTTGCGTGTTTGTTTGTGTGTTGCAGGCCAGAGATTCCAGTGTTCTCACTGTTCCAAACGTTTTGCAACAGAAAGACTGCTGAGAGATCACATGAGGACCCATGGTTTGTTTATTCCCCATCACTGTTGTGTAACACTAAATTCCATACAGTCCGGATGACCTTAAGCTTACTTGTGTCTTTGTTCTTATTAGGAACATCTGGTCAAAATTTTTCACCATTTTCAAGATTTAAAGTCAGTTGTTTATGCTTCAGACTCCTTAATTACTCCTTGAATGTTACAGTAGCACCTGATATTTTCTATT
Organism: Craterocephalus amniculus; assembly: GCA_036024015.1. Classification (NCBI taxonomy): domain Eukaryota; kingdom Metazoa; phylum Chordata; class Actinopteri; order Atheriniformes; family Atherinidae; genus Craterocephalus; species Craterocephalus amniculus. The sequence continues at coordinate 9,449 of JAVQJG010205859.1, forward strand.
GATAGTAAGTATCACCTCTAGATTGTTGTTACCAAAGCCATTTCTGTGAAGAAGGGTTTTGCTTTTTGAGCAACCACAGCAAAATAACAAACATGCATGGTGTTACTTTTTGGTTGGCTGTGTGATTACCTTTGATTTAAGTGGGTGAAAACATCTCATCTCATCATTATGAGCATATATATAATTTATTTAATCCTTCCTTACACTTGTTTGTCTTTGATATGTTGAAACAGTGAGCCACTATAAATGCCCATTGTGTGACATGACATGCCCATCACCCTCTTCACTACGGAGTCACATAAAGTTCCGCCACAGTAACGAGAAGCCGTACAGCTGTGACTACTGTGAGTACAGGTAAAACATCTCCTGTGGCTTCAGCGGTACAAGCCGAGCTTCTACTTACAATGTGTTATTAACACACGGAGGATTTTTGTGTTCTATTTTGCAGCTGTAAGAATCTGATTGACCTGCGTAAACACCTGGATACTCACAGCAGTGATCCGGCATTCCGCTGCGACATCCCCGGTTGTGGCTTCACCTCTCGTACACTTGTCACCATGAAGAGTCATTACAAAAAATATCATGAGGTGACCCTTAAACTGGCTCTCTGATGAGCTCATTTAAGCCTGGCTCTAATAAGAACAAGATAAAGTATGTCATAGAAGTCTCATATTAATGGTATAGAAATGAAAATGGCAAAAAACAATTGATCTTCTACATACAAAATAATACATCATGTCTCTTGTATTATTCTTGTGCTTTTCCATTTCTGACTTATTGCATTGAAATATGGGGAAACTATATCCAAAACATACATTAATCCAGTTTTCATTTAGCACAAAAGAGCAATAACAATCATGAGTAGGAGCAGATGTAGAGATCTTTTAAGGCCATTATCTGCAAAATTACCATTATTAAAAAGGTTATGATCTAGTTGGTCACAGTGTCCTGAGGGTATTTTGTAAGGGATTTGAGATATTTAATAAACCAAGATGCACAAAACGTTATGCATTCCTGTGTATGTTAGTTTATGAAACAAATCAAATATTGTGTTTAAAAAATGGTTGTTAAAGCTGTTATGATAAGAAAATAAAATGAAAAACTATCTGTTTATCTCTGGTGATGTGAATATAGTGAATTAAGTGTAAAACACAAGTGTCTGGCAAATTGTGTAAAATTTTCTTCCTTCTGCTGCTTTTCATTCAAGTGTTTCAGGTGTATTTTTCTATTGATTGTTTAGTTTGGAAAATAATTGAATACATTGAGGAAAAGAAAAAAACAGTAATTTTTGTTCTGTTTTTTTTTTTTTTTCTATCATCAGGGAAGTTTTGTAGCTCGCTACAAATGCCACGTGTGTGGCCAGTGTTTCACCCGAGGCAACAGCCTTACTGTCCATCTGCACAAAAAGCATCAGTTCAAGTGGCCCTCTGGACACCCCAGGTTCAGGTAAATCTTCTGTTCATGTATATACAGGAACTCCTCATGTTTATCTGCTAAGTTGGCTTCTTATCATCCCGTCAGGTATAAGGAACATGAAGATGGTTTCATGCGACTTCAGCTCATTCGCTATGAGAGTGTGGAACTGACAGAGCAGCTGATGAGGGAAAAACAAAAGAGGCAAGTGGAGGGTGATGACGATGACGGCGGTCACACTGAGGATCAGGATCTGGAGGACGATTGTGCAGCAGCAGCTTCTTCAGAGAGTCAGGTAGAACTAAAAGGGGTACTTCTGGAGGAGCCGAGGCCCGAGGATCTGGCCACAAACACTGAGGAAGGTGGTCAGGGAGACGGCATGCTGTATGTACTCGCTGGAGGTTTGTCTAATGCAGGGGAGGACTCCGTCATACTGCAACTCCAGGATGGTGTTCAACAAGGAATGCAGGTGGACTGACTCACTTAGCTACAGAAGTATTAACGGGAGCTCAGATACTTGGTAAAGAATGGAGCCTTTAACCATATGCCTATATTAGGTTAAAAAAAAACGTTTTTGTGAATTTAATTTGCTAATGGTGGGCACGTTTGCCGGTATTCTTTAGAATACTTATTTCATGGTGCCATTACATTACTGCCTGAGACACAGGTGTTATACTGTAGCGTTATACTACTGTACTCAATTTCAGAAATACATCTTAATACATCATACATAGACCCACTACTTTACTTGTCATCCTTAAAACTCTGCTTTCCGAACTCGTTTGATAGCACTGTGACATCCATTGTGTGCATTTCTCGAGCCATCTCGGCCCAGCAGCGTCCTGCGGCTGAGAAACAGCACTTTGCAATTTCTTATCCGGGACGTATGCGTGCTGAGTTTTTGTTTGCGCATGCATTACATGCTAGCAAGTGGACTGGCCGTTTGAAGGTACACTGGCAGATTCAGCAAAAAATGTCAGAAGACATTATCAGTGGAAGGAAGGAAACAAAGGAGAGCCTGACACAGCGCAAGAAATAAGACAAGAGTCAAGCTAATACTGGTTTTTTCTGTCTGGAGAGAGTGCTCAGTGCAGGTAGGATGCATGATGGATGCTGAATTAACTGTCAGTAGAAAATGGCAGAAGTTAGGAAGTGCATCTTTAAACATTGTTAACCTAAATGTATGGAGTCCAGCTTTGTAGACATGTTGGGAACTTATGCTCAGTGTATAAATTAAATAAACATTTGAAGCTTTGCTTTTATTTTAATGGGGTTTTTATCGTGTGGTTTTTTTTGGAGTAGAAAGGGGAGGTTACATATCCTTATTTCTTAAATAATCATCCATTTCTAGGCATACCACCATCCTTAATTTATCCTAAAACCTTATTTATGGGTTAATCTGTAATTTTGGGTAAATCTCCTGGCACCGTTTACATGCCACACACTCAGATGTGGAGTTATGTTTAGTAGCTTGTTTTCGTTTTGCTGGCTCAGGCACATTGATATATCAGAGGAGGGACACATTGGACCTTCACAGGCTGGTGTAGATAAAAACAAATGACTCCATGTGGTATTGTAGCTACCAACTAAACAAGGCTTTCATCAGATGGATATCCGCTAGCTAACATTATGGCGCCATCTGCTGATGAAAACGTTCAACCTCAGATCTGCATTCATCTTTTTGGTATTTTCCATTATCCATTGTTTACTTATAATCATTGCACTTGGAGAAAATAAAAAAAGAAATCTAGAAATCTAAACCGTCCTACTCCTGATCCTTCTCATAACTTGATACCTGATGGTGCATTGCCCTCATCCCGTTTTGTGCTCTGATCCTTTTGCAAATCCTTATCAAGTGACTTAAACCATGACAAAGCTTTGCCAAAGCCCCAAGTCCAGCCACAGCGCACAGTACGGCATTAGCTGGGTAGAAGATTAGGCAGCGCTCGGAGCTTAGTTTAAGTGTTACTCAGACTCACTACTTGCTCGTTCCTCAGCCAGTGCGCTTCTACTGCGAAACCTGACTGGTCTTATTCTGGTCATCACTGCTCACATGCATTTCCGCATTTTTGCCGAAGAGTAATGGCATCAGAGGATGGGTGGCTTGACACTGAGCGTGGTGCTGTTGCTCTTGTTTGGTTCCTTCCAGAGAGGGATTTCTCAGTTGCCTGAGTGGAACGCAGAGCAGGAAGTTAGTGGTAAGAAATCCTCTTTTCAGTGAAAGCTTGTTCTTACTTAAAACAGAAGCTGTTTTCATGGATCCATACCAGAATAAGAGTATCTTTCTAAATGAGAATGTCATTTATTTATATAACGTGGTCTATATTTGGCCCTACAGGAAATAAGAATGTGTTTTAATGCAGGTGAAACAGAATGGATTCCCCAGCCAAAGCTTGATGAAAACACATACTGGTCTGGCTCAGCACCTATCTGTGTGGGAGGCTGTAGGGCTCGCCACCAAGAGCTGAGGAAAGATAGCTGTGGAAACTCTAGCTGCTGCTGGCTCGGATACAAGTCCCTGTGCAGAGGTAAGTTTACATGGACCCTCTCACACATTGAGATATAACAAAGCTTAATGCTTTGCATTCTCTTTCATTTGTGTGGCAGTTAACTGTGGCAAGCCTGATGTGGACTATAATGCAGTGGTGTATGGTAATGACTGGTGGGTGGGCTCTGTGGTGAGGTTCACCTGCCGGTCTGGCTTCAGGCTAGTAGGAAGCCCCATTAGATCATGCCAAGCTAATGGCGTGTGGACTCCGAAACCCTCCTGCCTCCGTGAGTAAACACTGATACCAACGAAAACATTTTATGAGCTTTTATGAGCCTTTTAACTCTTCTCTCCACTGCCTTTTTAGGGATGTGTCAGAGGGGACGCATTGAAATCAGTGAGGGGGAACTGAGTGGCACCTGCAACTCCACCTGCACATATAAGAGCTACTTTGGCCCACCCAAACAAGGATGCAGTCAGATAGACAACTGTAAGAAGAAGGAGACCGGCTGGAAGCGGTTCTTTGCACAGTGTGCACCTTGCATTTGTGACTGTGCTTTATCATGTGGTGAGTAGCTCTCCAACCTCATTGGCAGGCATTGTGACTGATGATCAGACCATGCCAACACAGTTACACCTGAATGTGCCTCTTTATTGCTTTGATAGTACTTTTCTATGTGTTTGTGGTTTTGTTTTTTTAGCATCTGCAGGTTAAAGTACACAAGAAAATATACAAACACCTCCGAGACCAAAATGGGACACGCACTGCTTCTTCTTTTTCCACCTGGATGAATGGGTGAAGAACCTGGATTCCTTTGAAGACAAACTTGATCTCTACAAAACACTCAAGCAAACATCTTCCCTTGGATTTCTATTGTTTTTATTGTATATATGTATCATGCAAGATGTCGGTGCCAGATGGATAGTTGGGCAGTGATAGCTTAAAAGTTTAGTGAGTATGTGATCTGTGGGGATCAGGGTCAGAAACAAAGAAGACCGAAAGATATTTTGATCTCTTAAAAATTAAAAATATATGTCTGAAGACACTTGTTCACATTTTTTAGAGAAAGAAAGGAAAAAAGGGGGTGAAGAAAGTGAAATAAAAAAAAGTTAAACCCAGAGATTTGTGTTTCCGCTTCACTGCTCCTCCTTTAAGTGTACCTGTCCTGGAAAGAGCTGAAACCTTAATCTTGTTACAAAGAGCAGATCTATGTTCAGGGGTCAGAGTGTTGTAGACTACATCAACAAAAGCTATAAATTAGTCTTTTAGTGTTTACTGATAGATTAGTTGTGGAAAAATAGCTCTGATGAATGTTTTTTTTAAAATACGATCTTGTTCATATAATTTGTATACTGTAGACTAATTGTATAAATCTTGATTCATGTGTGCATTTGAAATGAATAAAATAAACACGTGAAACTGAAGTGTCTGATTTGGATTGTTTAATCAACAAGCTTTACAGATGATATTACATAGATTTGAGAAGAAATGTTACAAACTAACATTTTACATGCGTCCTAACAGTTGTTCATTTTGGATAATTTGCAGACAGGAGAGATATTGTTTGCACTTAGCAGATGACATCGGTTCTGATAACCACAAGATGTTGCTGTTGTACCAATTACACTGATATCAAAAATGGCAAATAAAGCTTGATTCTCCTCCCCATCTGATCAGACTCCAGATTATTCATCTTTGTTGGGGATCCATTTGCTGAATCTCAGGATGATGTGCTCATCTGCTTTAGGCTTGTAGCAGCCAATTCCTGTGAAAAGAAGACACGAGATTGATATTTTCATTAGGTACTTTCTGAGCTGATCTTGTCTCTAGACGGCAGAGAGGTGCCTGTTATTAATTTAACAATAAACATACTACGATTGCGCAGTATCCTTCTGTAGTCCATATGTAGAAGGCAGATGTACCACAATGCTGTCACAATAGACTTTTTATACTCACACTTCAACACTAAACATGCAGAAGCACTAAGTGAGAGAACAATCAATTTCCCTGCCTCATTAGAGCTCATTAAGCCTTCCTCAGAAATTTTGTGCTGTAACTCTGGGGAAGAGACTCACCCACGTTCAGTCTGGTGTACTCTCCAGAGCTCTCAGACAGGATCTCCCAGTACGTCTTCTCATTCTCATCTCCAGCCACTCCATTCACACTCTCGAGAAACGAGCCAAAGTCTGGATCCTCCTTCACTGTGAACCTGGCAACACAAAGAATCAGAGCATCTCTCGAGAAAAGTGTATTTGAGCAGAAAAAAACAGTTTGACTCTCCTGCAAGCGCAAAAAAAATGCTAGGTGCAGGTATTAAAGCAGATCTTATGGATGTTTTTACTTAAAGTCTTGCTGTGTTTCCTGCAATCTCCCCAGGACTCCCAGCAGCACCCCTCCCTCCACCACATGGCTGGAGTAGGACTCAGGAGTCATGTTGGACAGGTCGTTCTCCACAGTCAGTCTGATGGGCAGAGATGCTGGACCTGCATACAAAGTAATATTAAAGCACTCTGGAACACACAGAGCAAAGATACTCCCAAATATACGAACCTTTCTTTGTCAGAGCTCCTTGTGTAAGCAGCAGAAGAAAACCGACGGAGATCAGAGCAGCTGGTCTGAGTGCCATCGTGTGTGATCGTTCCCTTCAGATATGTGTCTAAGAACACACCACCTTAGTACTTATAGGAGGCCGAACACACAATTATAATCTCACTCCAGTCTCAGAGCACACCTTCAGTCATCACATTTACAAAGCTTTCTTTGTTAGGATTATGTGGTCAAAGTCACAGCCTGAACCTAAAAACAGTGCAAATGCTCCTATCTGACTGTCAACTACTATTGATGTGTAATTTATGAATAATGAAACAGTTAATGATTAACTGATCTGTAGTTGCTTTGATATGGTCTCATGTATTCAGATTTAAGCTTTTTCTTCGAAAGATAAAGGTTTTCTCATTTTCCAAGAAAATATAGCTATTAAGTGGTCAGGATTTATAACCTTACACCAAAATAGGCAAATCAGATAAGCTTGACCATGCTGTACCTCTCAATCGCTCACTAAACTAATTTGTCTCCATCACATCAAAGTATAGATAAGGAAAAAACCATGGGGGGGGGGTATTTCAAACATGAGACCTAAATGGATGTCACAGATTTACATTTGCATTGTATTTGTCAGTTCTCCGAAAGAAGTTCCTGGTTGATAATATTAGCTGCAAAAAGGAGCCCAAATCACTCCGAGGAAAATGGGCTGAAATGCTCATGAGGCGACTTGAAAGTTCCGTTTAAAGTAGTCTGATTAGGAAGCAGGTGCGGTTGGCTAAAAATGGGTTTGATTTCATCTCAGGGGTGATGTAAGGCTTACAGGGCACGCTTGAACGCGAGTAACCCCGGCAGTCTTACCGAAAATAACCCGGGCACTGCAGCATCAGCACCAGGCAGCTGCGCAGGTGCGGCCTTTAAAGAGACAGAGGGGCTCCAGTTTCACCAAAAACCTTCTTTATGTTTACTCCGGCCATCAACATCAACACACAGTTGATGCATCATCAAAGGTGATTCCTTTGTATACCGGAAGGCTCCTGCGGGATCAAGTTATAATTAATGGCAGACCTGCTATAATTTTCTTGTTTTATTCCAAGCCCAAAAAAGCATCCCAAAGTAACCCCCCAAAACTGAAAATTGAGTACTCTTAATGTTTAAAATGGCACCGGAGAGCCCAATTAAACGAGATAGGCCGTGGTTGATAATATGATGCGGAAAGATTTCATTAACTGGAGTGACTCCAACCTTTAGTCTCCGGCTCTGAATCAACAGCATCCCTAAGATCTCTAGCAGATTTTGTATTCACCGGTGTGCGTGGTCATTGATTTCTTTTACAACACAATATCTGGATGAGATTGTGGAAGAATCCAAAACCTAAAAACAGGATTTCTTCCGCTAGAATCTTGCCAGCAACGCCCTGTAGGCCTATCCTAGACCAGCGCGCGCGCATCGCACAGACGCACCAGCCGGTGAAGGAAGAAAACGGCGGGCTGCTATACCGAGCTGCAGCGGATGCTGCTGCTGAGGCATCTGCAGCGCCAGTTTCATTCCAGATGTAAGGGGATGAAGATGATCATCCACACCGCTGCTGAAGATGTTTGCAGGTTGTCTATTCGAGTTCGGGACGGGCGGATTTCATGAAAGGAGTCATCTTTTATCAGGATAAACATGACATGCATCCTCTTCTCTTGATGCTTCTGTGGGACGCAGTCATAGTTTGAGGCCGGCCGGACATGATTTTAATCTCAGGGGTTGCTGTATTGGGTGCAGGATGAGGAGCGCCGCACCCCGAGAGATACTGATAAGGAAAATACAGATCGTTCCCTCAATGCTCCGCATCCGATCCGGATTTTTGCTGGACTGTGGCGCACCGTGAGCATCCTCATTATTCTGTGTTGTTATTATTTTTCTTGGCCGGGAATTTAACTTGTAGGCTATATTGGAGAACTGATGCTGAAGGATTGGGGTGTTTTGGCTGAAGGGATCAACTGAGCGCCGTTGCTCTCTGTCAGAGGGGAAAACCGAGGCTGAGCTGCCCATTTCCTCTCACAAGAAGAAGTATGTTTACTGTTTGCATGTATGTGTGTGCGTGTGCATGTGCAAATGGACTGAATGATATACAAAGATTTATTATCTGGACAGATTGACGCAGGGGTGACTCATAAAGCACAAGAAGTCACTTTTTGTATTTTCTACTAATTTCTAAGCTAAGCTATTGTTGGTTTCTATAAATATTTAGTGTCATATTTTTGTTAAATTGTTGCTGTTAACAGGTGCTCTTTCCTGATC
>JAVQJG010205861.1:0-10626 GCA_036024015.1 Craterocephalus amniculus
CAAATTATGAAAGTTAAACCCCTTAGCGAAGAAAAAGCGTCACACAAAAGCTAAAAAAAAATAGCCGCTATCGCTAACTAAGCTAGCCAGACGTGAAATCGGGTATAGTCCCTTTAAAAGTGGAACAGGCTATCTTTATGTATTTATTATTATTAAAAAATGAATCTGCTTTAATTATCTCGTAGCACTAGCAAACATTTTGATATAAGTTTGGAGTCAATGCGATCAACCTTAGTGAAAAAACCCACAAATAAACAAAGACAAGTTTTCTCACCATTATTGTGGAAAAACTGTATAATTTCATAGCTTTTGCACAGTCATCAAACATTCATTTGCTAGTGTCTTGTTTTAGGTCATATGGTATTTGGACAGATGACTATTCAAAGAGACAAACTGAGATGATGCTTATTTCCACTGTGTAGTTTTCTTAATTGCTGCTCATCATCAGCTGTTTTCCACCTCTTTTCACTGTGTTGCTGTCTTCAGCGATATGTTTGGAGCAAGTTTCTGTCAGTGTAGTCTATACCTTTTGGGGAATAGTGAGCAGAACAGTGGTAACTCATGTCAGTGCTCTTAGAATCAAGACAAGCCGAGTGACACAGTGGGAAGGAAAAAGCAGCTTCGCGACTACTTGTAGTAATCCTGTCTTTGTTTGACACTAATCATATGTAAATCCGCGTTGTAAAGTGATTTGGTTTTCCTCGTGTTTGAAATAATTATACAGGCTGTACTTATGAAGGAAAACCTCTTCAGTTTCAATTGGTACATAGCTTTTCTTTTGTCACTGTAGAGGAGTATGCTGGGTTGTGTCTTAATCCACCAGACCTGCTTGTTTACCAGCAACAAGAGAATATTATGATTGTCATTGTTAGACAGACTTATTGTTCATTTCACTCAATCAGGTTCGGGAAGGTTACTTTGAAGATGTAGTTCATTGCAGAATACTAATTATGAGCTTAATACCAGCTTATTTGAACTCTGCTTCTGATTACTTTTCCTTCAATGTTGGAACAGTTCTTTCATCTTTACCATGATGGACATTTATCTTTAAATACTTCACTTTTTAAGATAATGTGAATTAAAGTTTTCGGACACCCCATGCGTGAGATACTGTATGTAATTCAATCCAATCAAATTCATTTATTCTAAACACACTTAAAACAAGAGCATTGTACCAAAACTCTGTACAATATAAGCAAGAGATAAAATAGAATGCATACATACAAAAATAAACAACAATAAATACAAGAAACATGTTTAAATGGCATGTTGAAAATGATGCAATAAGAATCATTCTTAGGTCTTCAAATTCAATTTCTTTAATACAGTCTTTAGTACAGATATAAGATATATTATATCTATCTGTCTACCTGTCTATCTATCTATCTGTCTGTCTATCTGTCTATCTATCTATCTATCTATCTATCTTGTAGTGAAGAACCCCATCCCAGCACCTCTTTGCTCTCATCAAAAAACAGAAGAAAAAAAAAAAACAGACCCAGGAGTTTACACAATTGCTGGTAAAAGGTATTAACATCCAGCTATGGATTAAAATCAAACATTTTTAAAAACTCTATAAAGGGTTTCCATGTAGAAGAGAATTTCTGTTGTGATGGCAACATTTTGTGCCTGAGTTTTTCCATGGGTAAAAAAAGAGCACCTCCTTTAACCATTGTGAAAATGCTGGAGCTTTATCCGATTTCCAATAGAACAATATTAGCCTACGAGCAGGTAAGGTTGCAAATGCAATAGTGTTTGCTAGAAAACGATAAATCTGATATTGTGGAGACAGTATACCTAAAATACCAATTCTGAAGTCGATCTAGATCTTGTCCTCCGATGCATGACAGTACTTGAAAAATACTTCCCCAAAAAGTATCCAGACGGGTACAAGGCCAAAGCATATGTCCTTCTGTGGGCGGACTGTGACCATATCTCAGGCAGGCTGGGTCCACTACAGGAAAAATTTTTGCCAGTCTCTTTCTTGTATAATGGAGACGATGAAGTACTTTAAAATGTATTAAGTCATGGCAGGTGCATAGTGAAGATGTGTGAATTCGAGTCAGACAGGATCTCTCAGGATCACTCCTCATCGGAGAGAACAGCATTCATAGAATTTTCTCATGCACTTTTTGTTTTCTCCCAATATATAGGTTTTAGCTGTCGGATCAGATCGCACAATGTGGAAACACGCTTCTTGCCAAAAGGATCCAATTCCAAAATTACATCAACCTGATTCTTAGATTGTAAATAAGGAAAAGAATAAAACAATGATTTTGCGAAGTTATGTATTTGCAAATATCTAAACATATGTGAATCAGGTGTTCCATACTCTCCAAGTAAGACATCAAAAGTTTTTAACGTATCCTCAGAAAAGAGCTGATAAAAGAACTTAAGGCCTTTATTATGCCAATTTTTAAATGTTTTATCTGATTATTTGATATGGGGAATAATCTGCTCGCCTGCTGGAGAGAGAAATGCTCCCTGAATTGTTACCATATCCGAAGACCAACAACCGGATTTGCAATTTGTTGTTTTTTATGGTCATAAGGTATGGGTGAAGTTACCAAAGACATTGGGTTAGACTGCAATTCCATTAGGGCCCAAAGTTCAACTTTATTATGCTCGTAAGGATTTTTCCAGTGCAACAATTTTGTAATGTTTGCGGCAGAGCTGAGCGTTTTTCTAAACCTTTTACATTTTTTCTTGCACAACCCCAAAGAATATATGTCTGTAAGTAATAACTGAATATATATTTGATGTTGCTGAAGAGTATTAATCACAAGAAAGACTATGTTTGCATAAAACATTTTAAAACGGCAACGATGCTAATCACATTAGCGTCTATGGGGTTTAAGCTGCGATGGGTTCGGTCCAATGTTGGGACAAAAGTGAGGCAAATAGCTCCTTAAGCATTGCGGCAAAACATCTGTGGGCTTTCCGTTGTTTTCATATCCCTCTTTTACTCCGACAATGTGAGCGTTACTTCTCCGTTGACGTCGCTCGAGTTCATCTAGCTTTTGGGTCAGCCTAGCCACTTGTGGCTTCAATTGGCAAACATCGCTCTCTACCGTTACCGTCCAGTCGGAATACTCATTCAAGCCAGTCTCAACATCCTGCAAGCAGGCTTCTTGGCCTGCCAGATCTGACTTAATAGGCCCTATCTTTACATTCAGGTCACTCGTCCTCGAGTCGATACGTGCCAGAAAATTCTGCTCTGAGTTAGCAATAGCCTCCATGACCTCACTCTTGTCTGGAGTCAGGCGGACTTCGGGGCTCATGGCTTTAGCAGCCTGGTTTTTACCACCAACCGTTTGCCCATTATTCAGCCTATAACGTCCCAAAAGTTCGAAGAACAGGGTCTAGGCTTTTACCAGTAACTGCCCTTAGACTTCGGAGAGAAGCTGCACTTTTTGTGGTGCACTGGCTGAAAGTGGTGTTAGGTGGCATGGTGTGGGCTCTCAGAAAAAAGAGAAACATGCTCATTATGCCTTCTGTGGACACATGGTACTGACCTGACTGGCTGTCAAAAGTCAGTTGAAGAAGATGAATGGCAACTCAGTCATCATACCAGGAATGATAAGCCAGCTACAGGTGTTGGAATATGAAGCTTTCAAGGATAATCTGTGCAAGAGGTACACTGAGGAGCTCCTGTCTGCTGATCTTGTTCTCATACTTGTACTTATAAATTTCAAAAGCCAGCTGTATGTTGACTTTGTGAATGGATCTTCCATGCATTAGATGAAATGACACCAAAGAGCATCATTAGTGGATTTAGAAAGTGCAGCATATCAGATGCGTTGGATGGTCGCGAAGATGACGTTCTGCATCAGGAGAGTGCGAGTGACGGTGAGCAAAGGGAAGCAGTAAAAGCCTCATGCAGACATCTCATGTACAAAGTTATGACAGTTTGCATTATAGCTGCAGCAGTACAGGCCTTCTAAGTTAAATGTTTCATTTACGAAAAGACTATGCTACTAATCTTTATTACAGTTTTTAATTGCACAGATTGTTTAATGCAATATTCTGTTTTCTGTATACTTTTTTTTTTCGGTCAAACTGCTTGACAAATTTGATCTTGTTATGGTTAATTGCTTATTTTTTTCTCAGCAAGTGGTTTGGTTACATTTAGGTAGGGCTGTCCCGATACCACTTTTTCACTTCTGATACAGATACCGATGCAGAGGGGTTGAGTATCAGCTGATACCAGATATCGATACTTACATTTTGTTATGAGCAAAATATTGTGTCAAACCTCACCTCAAAACCTTGACGTGTAACTGAGTAAAGTCCACAACAGAAGGTGTGAGAAACACTGACTCATTAATTTTCAAATAATGAGATAATTTTGAATTCATTTAAAGACTTTGTGTAACACACAGCATATTTCACGTTTCTGTTGTAAGAAAAAACAACCTAAGTAAACCCCGTAGAAAATGAACTAGGGAGAACATACGTACAGGGTGTATCAAGCGTGCTGGTCAGGTGAAAGGGCTGGATAGAAAATCTTGATCACCTGGTCTCTGGAACGGTGTCGGCATATTTTAACGCATGCCGATCCTATCTGACCCGTGTTTTTTTGTTTTTCGGATTGGGACAGCCCCACATTTAGGTATTAAATTAAGCTTTACAGATCTAGGTGATTGCATTTCAGAATTTATTTTAAAAAATTGTCTTTATACAAAGTAAATTTCTGCAGAGTAATTTACTGAAGATTCTTTGAAAAAGAGGGGCCATGTTGTAATCAGGGTCGTGCTGTATTTGGGTCAATGAGGTATATGTGTATATGTATATATAAATGTAAATGTCTCTCTTTTACAAAAAACAGCAGTAAAGCAAATGAATAAAAAATGAATGGGAAAGAGTTAAATGAAAGAAAATGCATTTTAGGATCTAAGGAAAGACCAATGCCCTCTGAAAAAAGTTCATTGCAGGAAAGACAATGAACAGAGAGAGAAGGCATTGACAAAAAAAGGAAGTTACTAAAAATGTGAACAGTTCAACAAGACAAGGACACATTTACATAGTGGTTTCACGCTTCTCCTTTCTTTAGGGCACAGTGCAGACACATACACACACCCTCACGAAGGCAAAACGATGAAAGAGGGCAGTTTAAAACTGGGGATAGACAGTGCCATAAAGAGGGCAAGAGAAGATTGTGGATGGGGTTGTGTCAGTGGTGCAGAGATGGCTGGCTCCGAAAGCAGGTTCATACACACTAACCAACACACTCACACACGCACGCACGCACGCACACACACACACACACACACACACACTCCAAACATACACAAACATACAGGGTGTGGCTTTTATTTACCTGTGAGAAAAAGGCTTATCTTACCCACGGCTGTGAGGCTAAAGTGGCGTCTGACCTCGCCCCCTCTCTGATCCCCTTCACTCCTTCTCTCCTCCCCTTTCCTTCATCTCACCCCTTCCCCTGTGGCTTGAGTGTGCATGTTTGCTAAGTAACGCAACAAGGGCTCTAACCTGTGACCTGGAGCACAATGCACGTTGAAATGATTCACAATCTTCTCTGTGTGGCACTGCTGAAAGGTTTTGTCTTTTATTACTTTGTTCAAGGTGAAAAGATTTTTTTCTCGATCAGACAACAAACAAAATAAACACTGTCTCTGGCCATGGATGAAAAATGCAAACAGACATTCTTTATATGTCCAAGGGTTACAAAGTGATGAGATCTTGAAATGTAGTTACCAATGAAAACAAAAAGCAAGTCCAAATTAATCAGTTGGGATGGATTGTCTCTCAGACACCCTATTTTCATTTTCCAAGAAGAAGGAATATTTGTGGCAGACCTCAAATGTTGGTGTAAGTATGTTGGGATCCTTGAAAGCTAGAAAGTGTGACTGGAAAGAGGAGTACCTGGAACACTCGGCCACAGTAACGTTGCTTTGGATGAGCAGAAAAGCACATATGGATGCATACAGTGCTCCATTTTCTACAGAATGTTGCTAACCTAACAAGTTTAGTTCTTGAACACTTCTTTTAAACAGCCACCAGCACTGTGTGAAATATCAGTATCTCAATGAGTAAAATACCTGTTCAAGACCTGAAAGGAACTCTGCTCTGGAAAAATGTAAGTGTAATCAGCTGTTTCTTGGAAAAATCTCGAAAATTTTAGTCTAACTTTTTCACCCCAATTAGTTTGGGTCTGAAAGTACACTTTGCATTCAGTTGCTGTACTAATTTCAACAGCCAGACTGTCCCTCAGGACAGGTGAGATGAGAATTGGATTTTCCTTGTTGTTTTAATGTCAGCTTTTACAAGCTTTGGTTGATGTTGATGCATAGTTTTATGTTGCTGTTTAATATCTGGGAGAGTAAATTACTGTCAAAAGCAAACGAACAAACAAAGACAACTTAATCTGGATATAACAGAGCAATGCCGAGCCAGTCTCTCCCCTGATTTCAGGCTGATTTACTGCAGACATCATAAAACTGTCCTTGTTGATTATCCTCAAACTGGTCAGGCAAGCAGTATAGTGGGTAGTACAGTACAGTGTAGTAGATACAAATGGCTAATTACTGAGATACTGAGATGCTTTGCTGCCTCGTTCTTAAGCGCCTGGGGTCTCATTTATAAAAGTGCATAGGATTCTAGCTAAAAGTGTACATACGCCAAAAAAAAGTTTGCGTACGCCAAAACATTCTGATTTATAAAGCCGTGCGTACGCAAAGGTAAAAGCAATTTTCCCTTTATTAATCACACTCTTCCTGGAAATTTGTGCAGGTGAATTCAGCTCATGTTCCACCCACTACACACCCACATTCTACCATAAAAGGTCAATGCAAAGCACTTCAGCATGTATTAAAATGAGCCAGCTGATCCATGTTGTGTTCAGTAGCGATGAAAACTGCAGGGAAGCGAACTGAAAAACACAATTTAACCGAGGCAGAAATTGATGCGTTGGTGAGTGAGATGGAGAGGTGGAAAATCATTTTGTTTGGTATCACAGCAGTGGCATGACAAATAACAGAAAGTGTCATTAGACAGTCAACAGTTACCTCTTTTAACTGTGTGAGTGGGACAGAGCTGACCATGGCTGAGATTAAAAATAAGTGCTCAGTGGTTATAGCTCACCTGTGCAGCATAAAGCTTGTTACATCCTCCACGAGAGGAGAGGAATTTATTCTTGTTCTCGAGGAGAAGAGCGAGTTATTCTTCGGCATCCTAAACTTCAGGAGAAGCAGCGTGCAGACAAGTCGGGGGTTACTGCGTGGGCTCGTCTGTATCTCTCTCTGCAACGAGCCAGATGATCCATTTATTTATCATTTTATGGGAAACTTGGTGGATGACACTGTGAAACTGTGCATGCAGTAGTATCCGTGTCTTTATTTACTGCGTTGGAAGCGTTTTTGTACTTAATTACCACCTCGATCAGCTGTTAATTAAAGCTGTTAATTCATCCTGCGTCAATAGAAATGTGGACATCACTACGTCCCCCATCACGCTTTCACATCTTATCTGTGCTCATTCAAATGTCCAACTAATCACGCTATACTTCTTAGAGCCCCTTGAGAAAAAAGTTCGGCCAGATCCATGTATTAAGAAGTGTCCTCAATTAAACATGGTAAACACAAAATGATATCAATGATGCCGCAGGTGGGGTTTGATCCCCGCCCGGCTTGTTAGTAGGGGTGCGCGCTAACCAGTGAGTCACAGTCATTCATACTGTCAAATAGCCAGAGCGCAGAATTAATTGTAAATATAGTGAAAGGACCCCGCGCTGCCACAAGAGGACTCTTGATGCAATGTGTTTTCAATTCCCCAGCTTTCAATCTGCGTCGCCAGTTTCCCCAGTTTCCAAAATCTGCGTACTCATGGGTCACGCCAGGGACACACCGCATGCGGAAGTGCGCTGAAGCGCAGCAGTTTCGCTTCGGCGCCCATGTCAATAGCTGGTGACTTCCACATCGGGAGCGCTGCAACGCGCAGCACAAGAATCGCAATGTGCCGTGGAGCGATCGTTACGGCATCTGTTCTACTTTTTGCGCGAGCCGCGTCCGATTTTGTCAAGCCAGTCCAGAAGTAAAGCCGGAACACGAGTTAAATCTTTCAAAGTAAAATCGTTTCAAACTAAATCACCTGAAATTTAGCATTGGATGTCTGTTAATTTAAAAAAAACTAACAAAAACATTAAACTAGCATGTAATTGCAGATAACTATCTACACGTGTATTCACAAATATTTTATAAGTTTATGTACCCACCCAGTGGGTAATCATCAGCTTAAAGTACACCTTTGAACAGCAGTGACGCAGAAAAGCTTCCCGACTCCGCGCTGCTTTGTGGGCGTCTGATATGGAAAGACAAAGGTGCGGCGCCGATGCAAAAGTCGGCGCGATGCGCTTTGGCGTGAGGTGTGTCCCCGGCATCAGTGCTGGTGTAAAGGACTGATCATTCTCCCGTAAATTTTGTATTTTATAAATCACAACTTTTGTGTGGAAAGAGATGTACGCTAGTTTTAGGCCCCATTTTGTGCGTAGGAAATGGTAATAAATGAGACCCCTGGTCTCTCACAGGTAAACTCCGCCTTTCACCTTGACACTGCCTGCTTCCAGGGTTTACCCCGTCTGGCTAAAATTCACAGCACCTAGCCATGAGGGAGCCTTGATAAAGCCCTGCTTAAGACCCGGAGGTTGCAGCGACAACACTGTTGGCCCCTCACTCACACTCACTCACCCCTTTGGCCCAATGGTGTAACTCTGGCTTATGTTAGAAGTTGTAATGAGAGCTTGCACAAGCAACTTATTGTATTGCTTATTTGGAGGATTACCTCTGTATCTTGGTTAAAGAAGTGATGGGTAAAAAGAAACTAGTGCATTTCAGGCTCATTTAAAAATTCATGACCTAAAGTTTTGACTCAAAAAATGCATTTTTTAAGTTTGGCTTTAAGAAGGCAAACTTAAAAAAACTAACCAGCCAGTTGAGTCTTTTCGGCATTGACTTAAGTCCTTTCTGTCACTCGTCTTCTGCCTCCTTTATTCCTTTTCTTTCCTTTTATGTTTCTCTGAGTGACTGTAGGAGCAATTGTGTGGTTGGCGGTGACAGATGTGCTGTATTGCAGCTTTGCTTCATGAAAGGCAAAAAGAAGGGGAAAAAAATAATGTCTTGTCCTCCACATGTCTACTCTCTTTTTAGAGCTAGTGAGGTCCTGGCCCCATTACACTGATTTACACACACTCTCTTACTTTCAGTCTGTGTGTCTCTCTGTCTCTCCAAGTTAATAGCAGAATGCAGATGAGCACTTTTTCACAAGGAGCCGGCTGACTGCGTTAGGCTTATATATGTGTGGAAATGTGTGTGCGTGGATGAGTTCCTCTGGCCGAGGGGACGAGAGGGTAGTGACAGGGGTCTTGACATGCTAAAGAGGCAGAGTAAATGGGTTTTTCTAAAGCAGTGGAGGAAATATCACCGTTTTATACCAGGCCAATTTATGTCCCCTTATCTCTTCCTCAAACATGTCACTTTAGCTACTGCTGAATGGTAATTACCACTTTCGCAACACTCAGTCACTCTCTAACACACGCACACACACACACACACACATACACACACACACACACACACACACACACACACACACACTTAGAGACCTGAAGTGGAGAATACATTCAAGTGCAAACATGTACACCAGATGAGTTAGTGCGCTCGTGCACATTAGATAAATGCAATCTATACATATAACACAAACTTCATACAGATTCACACACAAACTTAAAGCACACATACAAGTATGATTTAGTTGTCGGGCTGGAGATCAAAACCATCCACGATTATCAGTTGGAGAAAACTGTATTTTTCTATAGATTTTAAGTTTTTTTTAAGGTTAATCTGCTCTGCACATGTGTGTTTATGTTTGTTTCCAACATGCTGTGAGATCTGCTTCATGTGATTCAGATGGTCTCACCAATCCTTTAATCCACATAAATAGCCATTCATGATATGACAGACACACACAAACACACACACACACGCACACACACACACACACACACACAAACACACGCACACAAACACACACACAAAAGAGATAAATAGCTATTTATGCTCATCTCATTCTAATTCTGATGGCCTTCACTACCCCATAAACTGTTTCAGGAATTGGATCGCCCTAGGCAGATTATGATTACGGTTATCAAAAAGCCACATCACAGATTGCCTCAGTGCTATCTGTTTCCCTCTCTATTTTTTTTACATTGTAGTTGCTGTGTAAAAATAACTGTATTTATTAATCATTTCTTTTGTAATAATTATTACTCTTTTAGCTTACAGTAAGGCAAGGCAAGTTTGTTTGCATAGCGCATTTCATGTACATGACAATTCAAGGTACTTTACATACAAAAATTAGAAACATTACAGCTGGTTGCAGAAAGCAATAAAAAAGAATTATGAAAAAAAGTAAAATCACAAAACAAGAAAAATGAAAAAAAAAAGAAGAAATCACTTCTCATATAAGGCTGAAAATAGAAAAGTTTTAACGCTGATTTGAAACTGCTGAAAGTTTCATCCGACCTGCAGGTTTTGGGAGTTTGTTCCACATGTGTGGAGCATAAAAACTGAACGCTGCCTCTCCGTGTTTGGTTCTGACTCTGGGAACTGAAAG
>JAVQJG010205896.1:0-13229 GCA_036024015.1 Craterocephalus amniculus
ATTTTCTGAACCGCTTAATCCAAGTGGGTCGCGGGTGTGCTGGAGCCTATCCCAGCTATCAACGGGCGAGAGGCGGGGTACACCCTGGACAGGTCGCCAGTCTGTCGCAGGGCCTACTAATATTATATTTCATGCATATTCAATGATGCACAGTCATCAATAAAACTAAAGTAGAGTTTATTTTTGTGTCACTGTGTCACACAGATACCATCTGGAGGAATGACAGAGATGTGCCGGAAACCTGCATCCTTAGGTAACATCAACACAGTCTCTGATTGGCTCGTCTCTATCGGCCTGCCAATGTACATCCCGTCTCTGGCAGCGGCGGGCATCGACACGCTGAGCCGTGTGGCCTTGTTAACGGAGAGCAACGTGTGGGAAGCCGGCGTGCGGGAGGGAAGACACGCCCGTCGCCTGCTCAGCGAGGCCCGACTGGTCAGAGCTCACAAGGAGGTGCAGTCATAATCATGTTAGTGGAATCAACCGGCTGGTCAGTATCATCTCATTTAAAAATGACCACGTGGCCACAGGAACCAGGGGAAGGGACGGCATGTGTGACCACAACAGTATCGTACTTCCTGTCCTTCACATGCGAGGACCACACATGAGCCCCCCCGCTCGGTGATTTTTCTCTCTTTTCATCACTTTGTCATTTCTTAAATGTTTACGGCATTAAGGAGTTTCTCCCAACAGCCAAGAAAAAGATATCAGATGCCTTTAAAGTAAAGATTTTAAAAAAAGACTGACTCACTCTGTGGGATGGCCTCCGTTCGGAAGGTCTTGAAATAAAGACTTGGATCTGCCTTTGCGGAAGATAGCACATGCTTTTGTAGGATGGATGTGTGCCGTTTGGGTTTTTTTTATCCCAAAAGATGGTTTATTTCCTCTATATTTCATGAGCGCATCATTTTTCATCTCTTGTGACAAGGCAGACTAACCTGAGGATAACACCTGGACTTTTAATCGACTAAATAAAGACACCAAAAAGTGGATAACAGGTGGCTCATTTTTGTATCATGTTTCTGTATTATAGCATAAAGCACATCTTAATTTTTAAATGATCTATATATTGGAGTTTGTTTGCCTTTTGAATGTTACAGTACAGCCTTTTTTTGAGGCCAGCTCTCGGTCATGTCTAAGCTGAAACAGCGGATGTCACACCTTTTTATATTTTACTGTACATCTTCTTTCACAACATATCTTGGATGCACATCTTACTCTATTATTAAGAGTCTTAAAAGAAACTTTGTTTTGCTGTAGTAATCTCAACCAGCTTTTACTGAAACAATACATTCCCTCAAGTATAAAAATACATTTTAAGTTGCCTTACCATTATGAATGAATAGCTACGAGAATAGACCCGGCTGTTGTTTTGGACTACACCACAATGGAGATCAAACTGTGCCAAAGGTGCAAGCCTTTTTATTGTCCTGAATGTGTCTAATGAAGAGCGAGACAGAGATTGTTTTTCATAACAAACACACTCCAGAATCATTCCGGTGATATATGGGTATGTGGACCACAGAATATGCTTCGGGGTGATTGCATTTTTTTATTCTAGTGAAGCCCACAGACATTGTCCCGTGTTGAAAATCCCTGAATCATGTTAAAACACATTCACTGTTGCTCGTTACAGACGGAGGATGGAGTAAAAGGAGAACACTTAAAATGCCTACCGAGACATAGCTGGCATCTCAGCTGTCCTATTTTAAATTTATTGAACCATCTACACTTTGTTTAGCACGGTGAGGAGGATGAATTATGTTTAAAGTCAAGATATGGTAAAAGCAAACTGACACATTACATGTGAAGTGGAGTTCCACATTCAGCGAACAACTTTATATTCAGGGAACCTCTGGATGGGGTCAGATGGTTGGCCGGAATCTTGTTACTCTGCATGAAAAAGAGCAGACAAATTTTCCTTGTGTTTTTCTTTCCCCGCCTCCTTCGTCTTGATACAGTTATATCTTTCATAGCCAGAGCTGAGCTGAAGACTTATTCCTTTATTTCAGATTTGAACATTTGACCAGCTGTAGTTTCTAAATTTAGAAGCTGTATTTTGCAGTGGGCATTTGCAAGATAAGACATTCGATGCCTCTGCTCTCTCTCTCTTCAATCAAAGTGGTGCTCTGGGAAAGTGAGGAAGGGGGAGTTCACAATTAAACAGGTAAACAAAAAAAACAACAAGAAGTGTTCTGTAAAGAAAGAAATACTGACACTGTACATGCACTTTAGATGGTAAATCTTAGCAGTTTTCTAGGCAGAATTGGCTTAACTTGTTCACAAGTCCTCAAATGGACATTTGTCAGGTATTGTAAAAGGGTTTCAGTGGGTTATGCTGGTATTTCCTTTTAATATTGAGTTCCCAATGCCAAGTTTAATAACCAGTCATGAGATAACCTCTAGTTACTCACTTCCAGTTTGTTTTTGCAGTCTTACTAAACTCAATTCTTAATTACATATATGAAATGCTTCGCAGAAGTTGCACATTCTGTATATGTAATTGATATTTAAATAACTTATTTTTTGCTTCTTTTTTTTTCATATCAACTGTAATTAGCTGTACCATATGAATAGCAATACCTTTCTGCATAATGCATATTGCTCTAGCCAGTAAGGATTTACAGTATGTATTGTAAAATATCTGTACAAATTATTTTATTTGGTTTTCATCTACCTACTGATTGTCCATACAGATTTGCTTGTGTATTGAAACAACAAAAGTAATGTCCATAACTATTTGTCATTCTGAAATATAATAAAAACAGTTTCTTGCCACACACAAACCCCTGTGACTATTGCCTTGCAGTTAACATACAGCAATCCATGAACACACGGGGTAAAGGACATATTGTTGTTTTTTTTTTCATGCAGCAAAGAGAATCTTTGGGTTTTCAAAGAAATGAATATCCCCACTTGATTTTATCAAAACCATTGACAAACATTTTGTTCTTCGAGTGAAGAAACAATGGATCTTTTTCTGAGGAGGGACACCAATCTGGAACATCACATCACTTGTGCTATCACAGGTTCAGTCTGACCTTCTGGAAACAACAAGCTTAGCAAGCTTGTCTCATCGTTTTCGGCTTCTGCGGCCTCATTTAGAAAACTATCTGCTCAGAACCAAGACAAGTCCCACACCAGATTAATTCTGCAGGTTCATTGACTGTTTGGCTCGTGTTGTTGTTAAAACCACACTGATGCTTTCTGTTTTTACTCAATTCACATTAAAATGACAAAGTGCAGAACACATTATAGATCTTGCTCGAATATATTTTGCGTCAAGGGACTGTGTCTGAGACTATTTTACTTTTGCAACTTTTATCTCATCAGATATCTGGGTCCCTTCTCCATTGAGACAACTGAACAGGCATTTCCCTTAAAGACAATCAGAGAAAAAGAGGTTTTATAAAACCTTCACTACCTCTGATTAAGTGCCAGTCTGGATTATTATTGCTTACAGTACTTATTGAATGTGTCAATTGTTTTGTTGTCCAATATACTTAAAGTAAAGTATTTCTGATATGTCTGCACCACTTCAACCCAAATGATACTTTATCTAGTTCCAGAATACAGTTTAATATAACATCTGGCTTTAAAAGTTTACTTTTACCACGCAAATCCAACTATGTCTGTCTCTGTTTCACCAATATTCCTTCTGCACTGCCTCTTGATTATTATAGAAAGGTAAACTTGATTAAAGGGCTGCTTAATTCTGAAGCACGCACCCTTTATCCAAGCATAACTTGCCCTTTTTCAAAGCAAAATTCTCTCTGCTTCCTGTCATTTCCCCCAATATTTACTCTATTTAATTGGCCTTCACAATTCCATGAGGAACTGCAGGTGGGTTGACAAATTCCTTCATCTGTGAAAAGGAGCAAACTTGCAAAACTTTCAGCGGAATTCCTTCCTCAGTGTATTGGTGAACATCCTGCAACAAAGGCGAAGAGACCTATCGCACATCTCCGGTTGATGTGCGACTTTCCACCAGCTCCCTGTGAACTTGATGAATAGATGTTGTACATTAAAAAAGGTATGATGGCACCAGAGAAATTCTGGACCCGTGTCAGGTGGTTATGATTAAACCATCTGATTTAGAGCAGCAACCTTACTAGTATCCCTTACTATAGAAATGGGCAAAAATATCAGGCTGAGCCATAAACCTTTAATCGTTTTACCACTTTTGTGCAAACTCTAGCACTACACTTTTTCACTTAAAGTCCATGTCAGTAGATCCCCATGAACAGAATAATTTTATTCCTTTTTATTGTGTTAGCTCTTCCAGGGCAACTGTTTTTACTTCCTTGACAACCACTACCGTAAAAGGCTCTTAGATACTGTTATGAATAGCTTTCTCAGTGCAGGTATATTCTAATGGTGGGTTCTGGCCCTGTTGTTGGAAAAAAATATGCTTCACTGTCATTTGCAACAACCTGCCTAAGGGGGAAAAGAAGGTTTTGAACATATGCACACAGCAGAAGTAAAGATCTCACCGCTTTCTCTTCATATATCTAAAACATTCTTATGTGGTAATAAACAATTTGATCTAGGCATATCATAAACAAAAAGTGCTTATTAAACTATAGAGTAACTTCATTCAACACTTCTTCTCATTTAAATTCTTATTATTTTTCAAATTATAGGCTAAAACAGATTTTTCTAATCAAATGTCAGTGTGGCAGTTTTCACAAGCCGAACTTTTACCTCCACTGGGAGGCGCAGTTTCACGCACTCCAAGCCGAACCAATTCCTGTATGAGGTGGACCTTTTCCTTCTTTCCACGTTTAGTAATCTGACACCCAAAAGACTCAGAAGAGAAGGATGGACCCTTAAACTCGGCTGGAAGGACGGAAGGAAGGAGCAGTCATCCAACGGGCGCAAACAAGCAGGGACCGAGCAGAGGCGAGACGCTGTGCGCCAAGAAAGAACCCCGTGGCTCCGGGCAGCGGAGGAGATCCTGGGTGCCTTGCGCGTCTCCAACCTAACCGGTGCCCCCGCTTCAAATGATCTCAGAGCGGCAAGTTTCCCTTTCCACAGGCGGATGGGTGACTTTCCACGGCGCTTTGTGAGGAGGAGATGATGAAGAATTTCAGCAGCAGTCCCCTTCACAGCAACAACCAGACTTCTAACCACATAAGAGACCGACACAACAGAAAATACAGCTTACTATCTGCTCTCCCGTGGCGATTCTCCCTGCGAGGTTATGGTTTCTGCATGGCTACGCTGTTTTTCTTCTGTTTTGGCTCCCTTTTTTACCAACTGAACGGAGGACCTCCTAAAATCCTGCTGGACATCAGGCAGTATCTCGGTAAGTACTTTTCATCTCCGCTGTGATTGGAGCTCGCCTAAAACATTACTTTAATGGAAAGTTTCACTACTTGTCTAGAAGACTTTCAGTAATGGGACCTAAAAAAAAAGTAAAGACATGTGTTTTGTGAAACACAAAACTCCGGTCACCTCTACTGGACCATTGATGGACCAGTTAATTCCAAACCATCAGACCGTGTATATTACTACAGTCTCACAACCATCTTACAAAGAACGAGGATGCTCCCCCCCACCTCCCCCGTGTGCGCACAATATACGCATTCATATGGTCTGAAAACATATCGGCCAATTCCATAAGTTTATCCCGCTTTTAAAACTCCGCTTTGCTCCAAACTTTGCCCCGTTGGAATATTAGTCATGACTTGTCAGAGCATGACTGTTTTGGTAACAAGGGCTTAGCAACTGTTAAGATTGGTAGCGTACGCTGATGATGACTGACACATCCAGTGCACACAGTCAGCTGTCGCGCTCCAGCCACGCAGCACTCATTACGCACAGCTGGCACAGCTGGAACAAGGCACTATGGAGTCCTTAAGCCTGCTGATATCATAAGATTGATAGTGTGCATTTTAAAATAGGATAGAGGGGGGATATGCTTTTCTGGCAATGTTTTAAGATTGTCCTCATTTGGACCAGATAACTCTGCATTTCTGATTTTTTTTTAATGGTGCAGACAGAAGCCTGGGTTTGATGTATTTGGTTTGAGATCTATCAACCGATAAAAAAACAAAAATAAATAAATATATTAATAAATACTTTTAAAAAAGAAAGAAAAAACAAAAAAGTAAACAAAAAACGGCTTCATTCTTGTTTGTGTGACAGTTTCTAAACTTTTGGATAGAACCCCTTTGATAATCACATGCAAAGGTGGTTTCCTATCAGCATGTTCCTAACTGGGCATCCACGCTGGCCGCAGTTGGTGTGTGTGTGTGTTGAAAGGAGGTTGTGTTCCTACCTATTTCTCACAGAGAGCTTGAAGGCCTTTATGACGTGATAAACATCTGGAACAGAATGAGAGTCACTCACCAAGTCAGCCACTAATCCCATGGGTCAGATTGGTTTCCTGTGGACACACACTCTTCCACACACAATCTCACACATACATGCATGTGCACATATGCCTGCAATGCACATCTGTGTAAAATTGTAAAAAAAAAAAAGAGTAATTTAATTCAAATTTTATGTGAGACAATTAAATTTAGGGTCCAAGCTTTGCAGCAGGATAAATAAACCAAACCAGACAGTGAAAATGTTCTGTCTCACTAGTAGTGCATATCCTGAACAAACACACAGTCATGTAAGCTTGGGATGTTCACAGAACAGATGTCTATGCGGTTAGCACATAGAATCACTTTCTTTTGAAACAGAAAGCAGACAGAGACAAATGTTCGGGCACTATCACAACCCATTAGTGTTCAGCTTCGTGTGGACCCTTGGGCCAGGATTTTCTCTACTACAAAACCTACGAGTGTCTGGTCCCACACCTGCATGGCGTTATCTTCCCCGCAGCTTTGTGCAAAACCCCTGAGGACCCAAGACTTGTCCAACATTAATTTCTCTGTGCTCTATTGATTCAGAAAGGGAGAATTCTTATGTAAGAGCGAGATGACCAGAGTGCAGCACCTCCACTGGGACCTGGATGAGTAATTGTGTCCGCTTATTTTGTTGCTGAGGCAAGGGGTAAAACGCTTTGTTTGGAAAAGAAAGTTCTGACATGGAGGAAATTGGTAAAAAATGAAGTTTGGAATTTTTTTTTGGACAGGTTGCAATTTCACTTATGAGGTACTTCTGTAAATCCATATTCTCCTTGATCTTTTCAATCAGTTGAAATTGATCTCAGAGTTGCTCCCTGCTTCAAACTTCTCCTCCTTGACTTTGTTTAGAGTAATAGCTTCTAAACTTGGCCATTGTACTGCAGATTTTTGATGTTTTCCTGATCCAACACACCTGATTTAGATTAATTAGTCTCCGTGCAGATTGGCTATTGGATCCATTTGGATTTGAATAAGGAGTGTGGAGCAGGGAAACATCAAAAACCTGCAGGACTGCAGCCCTCGATGACCACGGTTCCTAACCGCAACTCTAAACAAACAAGACACTGTGAAGATTGTAAAACTGCAGCTTGCAGATGCATGTGCCAGTGCTGTGGGTTCCTTTTTACACACCATCCAAACTGTCACTGTGTAATTCACTTTTTGGACTCTACAACAATGCGATGTTGTATTGGAGAAGGAGGAAAAAACGTAGAAACACAAACTTGAGATTTTTTTTCAGCTCCATTCTGAGGGAACCTGCTTTGATGGAGAGAAATGTGGGATAAATAAGAGAAAGAAGGAGCTTTCCCTGCAAAATATACCCACGATCTTGTGCCAAGATCTTGTCTCTGAAAGATCAACTATCAGGAGAAAAGCTGAATGTAAACTCCAACAAGTTGCTGAAAGGAGAGGCCTTCATCCTACCAACTGGAATAGCTGCAATAAATCCTTTAGTACTCCTGTGTCCAGCTAGTGCAGCTGCTATTCCTTATTAAAAGCTTTTACTGTCACAGTACGCTCAAGATGTCAACCCTCCCCTTCCTAATCTGTGGCACTGTTTGCTACATTGTGCCATGATGAAACAGAGGATTGCTGGTAGTAAAAAGTGGGTGTGGAAGAGAATAGTAGGTTGATACAGTGAGATTGTGTGTTCGGAGTGTGAGAATCTCTCAGCTAGATGCCGAGTAGAGGGAACAGACTGCGTTTTGTTCAGCTCACTGGGGAGGCTGGCGTTTGAGGCTGTCACTCAACATGTAGTTGCAGTAACTAAACTGGCGTGTAGACCTTTAGACCTGGATTTACAGCCTCCTGCACACCGCTGTGTGTTCCCAGTCACTGACCTTGTCTAGCACTTTCTCTAGTCTCCCTTTCTCTCCTTCAGCTATGAATATTGATCTAGCTGCTTAACCAAAGAAATCTCTCTTTGAGTGGCCCCTCTGTGTGGCAAGAGTGACATTTCTGGGGTTGAATGCAAAGCCACACCTGAACATGTCGCAATGATTTCCCCAGATGTTGGAATTGGCTAAGCTGAATTAAACATGATTGAGTTTATAAGTCCTTTGGAGCGATGGACAGCATATTCCGCCTTTTTATAGTGCACATTGACTGTTTACAAGTTGGGAAATCAGTAGTTTAAAGCAAAAAAACTGGGCTGAGTGATGGATTAGGTGTGATTTGGAGGCAATTTTGAATATTTTTACAGTGGAAACTGTCTCTGTTTGTGTCTGAGAATGTTGCATATGGGTGAACAAGGAAAGACTGGCAGATTTTGAAAACATAAAGGCTGTCTTTGGCTGATTCTCTTCCTTACACACGCTCTACACACCCTATAGTTCTTCAGCAACATGTCAAATAACAGCAGAGTCTCAGTGGAGTGTGGCAAAGAGCAAAACAAAGAGAGAGATTTACTTTCTGAGATGGATCCTTCAGACTCAGACAGTATACATGTGGCACTTGGACATGTGGATAGATTTAAGACATTTGGGAGCACTTATGAACACACTGTGTCTGTGTTGTAACCGTCTGCAGTCCTTTTACCATGTGCTTTATGTGGCTGTCAGTCCCTCAACAAATGTTGGACTGTTTCTCAAAAGAACTCTGCAACCTTAAAAACCCTCAAATTCATAAATGTAACTTTTCCGAAACTGGCAGGTAAAATGGTCAGGTTGGAAACTGCTGGGCGCTATTAGGGATTAGACAGGTATGTGTGGACACAGAGGACACTTTGGGATCTCTCCACCATGCACTTTCTGTCATATTCATGCCATCAAATGGAAA
This sequence comes from Craterocephalus amniculus, assembly GCA_036024015.1. Classification (NCBI taxonomy): domain Eukaryota; kingdom Metazoa; phylum Chordata; class Actinopteri; order Atheriniformes; family Atherinidae; genus Craterocephalus; species Craterocephalus amniculus. The sequence continues at coordinate 9,141 of JAVQJG010205896.1, forward strand.
AAAAAAGCAAACTTATTTTTTTTTGGTGAAATCAAATAAAGTTTTGTTTGGCTGGTGAAAACTTAGCTGAAGTATGTCTTTGAATAACCCATATGTAAAAGGTATATGAAAATAAAAAGCAGAATGGGAGGTAATGCAGAGAGAAATGGAATGTGTGCACTGTTCTCACCTCAGAGACAGCCTCAAACATACACAAAATCCAGATAACTGGTGTTAAACTAGAGATGTTCCGATACCATTTTTTTCCACCCGATACAGATTGCGATACTTGCCCTACTGGTATCAGCCAATATCAAGTACTGATACCACTATATTATAAAACAAATGTCATATTACACCTGTATGATTGTGATATGATTAGCATTGTGATAAGGCCTGGCTCAGGTTGAACTCTTTGTAAAAGATGAATGAATACAGCAAACTTAAGCCATTTTTTCTGCAAATCCAGTCATGCTGATGGGAGAATCCAGTGTGAATTACTGCCACACCGTTGACTTCATACTATTGGCTGCACAGTGCAACTGTTTTAAGAACAATGAAGAAGAACTGTGTCAGAGCTAATACAGCTAATCAGTAAATAGATACTTATTTTCATAAATTAAGTGGTATCGAATTGGTGTCTGAACTCCAGTACTCGCAGATACCAGAATTTGGGCCAGTATTGGAGGCATTTCCAATACTGGTATCGTATCGGAACAACTCTTTTGTAAACACAGTTTTGCAATACTGATTAAAAGTACTGATTAGATAAATTGTCACATTTAGAATTTCTCAACATACAGTAAATCCACTAATATGGTCATCATATTATGGAAGAAATGTTCTACTCAAATATTGTGATAGAAACTGTTACTAGATGATGCATACATGGGTAAAATCTAGAGCATTCTTGACTTAAAGCCTTTTGAAAACTTCCCATACTCTCTGGGATGAACTTTTCTATTCTGAAAGACAATGACCTACTGATACATGTACAGCCAATGAAACACTGGAGTGACTTCAAGAAAAACTGAACTGAAAATAACTGAGCACTGATACTCCCCTTCAACCTTGTTAGGCTTCATTTGTTTAGGCAAGATTTTCATTTCCTTTGTGAAAAGGGATTTCTTTAGTTTCATTTTGAAGTATCAGTAAGAAAAAGGACTTTATTTTCAAGATGACTAAGATATTGTCAAATGTGATGATTTCAAGGTAATGTTGCCCATGAAAGAAGACTCTGGACCGAGTTGTAAAATTAATTTAAGATATCAAAAAAAAGATCGTTACTTATTCAGACCCCAACTGACCTTTTTGAAAGCTGCCCAGAACACCCATAGTGTCTCTTGTTTTTGTTTAAAGGTGCATAAATTGTAATTTTGGGTGAAGAATAGTGTTTACTTACTCTCCCTGTATTTACACAGCCTCTAACACACCTGCTCCACTAACCCAAAGTCTGACCTGCAGCGTTTCTTTACAGAAATGTGATTGAAACACATGACGCTTGGACACATATGTATTTCATTCATGTGTACAGTCATACAGCAGTGAGGAAAGTGGCATACAAGCTACACAAGTCTGAAGTCTCTTTCTGAGCGAGTCAGTCGTGTAAGTGTCAGTTTTGGAACAAACTCGTCACTCTAGTCGCACAAACATGCCCACTTCCTGTTAAAGGATATTAAAACGAAAGTTTATTTTTACCTCTTTATATTTTGTTCTTTAGATTGACAGATTTAGTGGCAATGACTCTTTGCCAGAAGTGACAGAATCACTTTTAAAATGCTGTGCTTGGTGTCAATTAGAGCTGAAACGGAGCAGTGCCAGTCACAGCTGTCAGTCAGCATTTTAAACAGGTGGCCAGGTGTTCACCAGTCTAAGCCTAAGTGAAGTTATGTGGAAAAAAAATGTTTTCATATTATAATTGAATCGAAGCTGCAAAACAAAGCACATGCACTCATCTATATTTCATGCCGAAAGCTGCCAATCGACAGTAATGTCATATTTAGAAATAAAGATAGAAAAACATTTTGAACCAAGCCAGCATCTTCAGCTGACAGAGCTCATTAGGAGGTGAAGTTAGGGCAGTTTGGCTGACCTCCACCACTGCCTACAATTTTTTAGTGTTGAGGAAAACTCAGAGTAACCTCCGACCAAAAAAAAACTCTGGACTTTTATCCCAACCTGCCCAAATGCCAAAACAATCAGATTGCTTGTAATTTCCTCCAGGTTGGTAAAACAAACTGTCCTCCCTGCTGAGTAGAGGTGAGCCATGCTCTATTTATTGAACTGCTTTCTATCATGCATGCCAACTTCTTATTGACTTTAAGGGTCAATAAAAGGATAATAGTTTTTATTTAGTGGAAACTGAAGAAGACCCAGTGCTTAATGGAAAGCATAAATTATATCAATGTCTCAATAGAGGGACAGTATTTTGTCATGATAAATAATTATTGTGTCTTTACATCATTTATTAAATTTGTTTAATGTGGAATTATTTGTCACTGTCATTACAAAACAGCAATTAGCATGACTAATTAGCATCTGCATGCCTGAGAGGTTGCTACGACCATCTCCAGAGAGACGGGCAAACACTGAAACAACACTGAGTAATTATCTTTCATTAGTGCATTTGTTTTTGCCACATGAAAAGAAGAAAATTACCAAAGCTCCAATGCTGTAAAACTGCAGCTACTGCTCAAGGCCTACTGAGCAATAGTGGCTGTAACCCAAATGAAATGCCAGTCTAATTCTGTGGTCAATGGTTAGTGCTTGTTAGCTATGATAGTGTGCTGCGTCTGCTTTTGAGGAATGCCTTCGGATTGAAACTGCTGTAATACAGCAGCTTTACCTCTAAGTTTGGGATGTCCTCATTCACCTGCACAAGGATTTGCTTTAATGCACAATTCCTCAAACAAATTCAATTCTTCAAATGTTTAAAGAGCAAAAGAAAGACAAAAGAAAACAAAATTGCTTGTTTTCCTTCTCAAAATAACCTTAATTTACTTAAAACTTAAATAAATTAAGAATATGTTGTGATAATTCCAGAGATTAGAGGCATGTTATGAAGCTTATATGGTTGTCAAATATGCTTTGCAGTGGCTAACCTTTTCAGAAGAAAGGTAAATAATAGCTGCAAAGGTGACATGAATCCCAGTACACAGCTAATTGTAACTGAAGTATAACTTGTTTTAAAAGGAGATTGGAGGTTTTCATGAGTTCAATTTTAAACCTAAACCTGAAAACACGTGAAAGTGTAATTAATACTATTAAAAAGCCAAATTACATGTCAGAGGACATAATATAAACTATAGCTATGTGAGCTGGTTCATACTGTATTGTACACGCAATCCATAAAAGTTTTACCCAAATGCATATTCATGACAAAGTTGCTTCTGTTTATGGTTTCATGCCATTTTCTAAACAAGAAGACCTATTTTCATTGTGTAGACAATAAATAAAATGTAACTGAGAATCAAATACATTAATCCTTTATGAACTCATTATCTTTTATCTTTATAATGTTAAAGAAAAGTCTCATAAGGTTTGATTGAGCATGTTTGCTAAAGTAAAAAACAAAAAGCATCTTGAAGGAGCGATAGCCTACCCAATATCACGTCCGGCTAGTTTAGTGTGGATAGCGGCTAGTTTTTTAGCTTTGGCGTGAGGCTTTTTCTTCTCCAATGGGGTTAACTTTCGTAATTTCCAGATTCTTAGGGGAACGTGCTTACTGGCTGATCAGAATCCGGACGTTCCGAAAGTTACCCCATTGGCAGAGAAAGACCGTCATGCTAAAGCTAAAAACTAGCCGCTAATGGTAGCTAAACTAGCCGGACATGATATTGGGTATAGCTCCTTTAAACGTAGAATGTGTATTGAGCAGAGATGTTCACTTTTCATTTTTTGCAAGTCCAAGTCAAGTCTGAAGTCTTTGGGGGGTAAGACTTGATCAAGTCTCAAGTCTTTGGTCGCAAGTCCAAGTCAAGTCTCAAGTCTAGATAAAATAATTTCCCATGTCTTTTCTTTTTAATGAACCTTCTTATCTGCTGCTATTCGGTCAACTAAGAAATAGGAACACTGTCCAGCTATATTTAGCATCAACTGTATTATTATCCC
>JAVQJG010205930.1:0-13741 GCA_036024015.1 Craterocephalus amniculus
GTTCAGGTCCCCAAAAATGCAATTCATTGCGGAGAAGAATAATAATAATAAAAAGAAGAATAAACGCTAGAGTTTCAATAGGCCTTCGCACCGCCTTCGGTGCTCGGGCCTAATAATAATAAGAATAATAAACGCTTGCATTACAATAGGCCTTCGCACCGCCTTCGGTGCTCGGGCCTAATAATAAGAATAATAAACGCTTGCATTACAATAGGCCTTCGCACCGCCTTCGGTGCTTGGGCCTAATTAAGTTTGTTTTCATGCAATAATGTTTTTCAAACATACATTTTAATGTTTCTAAAATCGCGACTGATAAATTGAGGAAAAATCTGCTGCAGCGTCAATCATTTTCACCCTAACACCAAGTTTTAAATAGCATCTCAGTCATACACTTTTGACTGACAGGATGACACCCAAACACTCTACCGGGTCTACTCAGTTTGGTCCCCCAAGGGGCAACAGTCGTGGGAGTTTTCATTGTTACCTGCAAAACACACCTGATTCAAATTAATCAGTCATTGTGCAGAACTTAATAGGCTGTTCAACCAATTTAATTTGAGTCAGGTGTGTGTAACCAGTACACTGGACTCCTATTTAGAATATGTTTTCTAGTTTATGCATGGGATATGGTGGTATTGTTGTAGATTAGTCACTTCCATGGACATATAATGACACTCACTATAGAACAGATAAAAAATAAAACAAATACATAAAAATTATTAAACGTAATAATAATAATCAGAATAATAATAAAATCTGACATTTCATTATTTGCTGCTATAGTTCTTATTTGGGTGAGTTATTTTTGTAGATGCTAATTCGGGCTTATTTCTCAACTTATCAAAATACTGAAAAAATTATGCTTTCACCATCTGAATATTCCTCACAAACTTTCATTGTGGCAGACAACTCAGGTTCCTGGCTGACAAATCGATTTGATTATAAATTTTAGTTTCCAGAAAAGTACGATTTTCACGAACTGAGCTGAAAAGATGAAAAAAAAGCAAAACAGACACAAAATCAGAGCTAAGATATACAAAAGAACTCCTAAGTTGCAACTGATCAATGAGAGTCAAAAAAAAAGAATAGGCCTATCATAATGGTAACATGAAAATGTGGATTATCACTTCCTGAGAAGCTGAAAGCACATATTATAACCCAGCCAGTAAGAAAATGTATGACAAGAAGAAAATATTATAAAACATAGCAGGAAAACAAATATGTTTTATTATATTAATTTTTTCTTCCTGTCTGTATCTTGGATGGAAATAAATGAAAGACTGGAAAACTTATCAGCCATGCGGCACCTGTAAGTCCATTCGTCTCACCCCTATTTACTGCAGATGACATACAGATTTGGCCATTTATCCACGAATGTGTGTAAAAAGTTTTGTTTTTTTCACAGTTTTGCCTTCTCACATAGTTTCAGGATCGAACACATTTCTGTGATTGGTAAAATTGAAACAATACACTGGATCATTTATGAATTCAGGTAGGTTTTTTTAAATCTGTGGAAACAGACAACCACACAATCAGGTGTGGATAATTGCCTTTTTAAATTTCATATATGTTTATAAAAGTATAATACTCACAACACATGCTTGTGAAGGTTTACCATAAGATAAACGAAACAGATTAGGCTACCAACAAACTTAGATGAAAAAACGACTATTTTCTTCTTTTGTACCCCAATTAACAATGTTTTGCTGCTGGCCCAGGAAAAATACTTCATCCTTGTAAGATTTGACTTCCCCTGAATGTATCATGTTTTTGATTGCAGTCAACACGTCAAACAATCCACACGTGTGCTGCAGACATCTTCAACCATTTAACATTAGAAAACAGATGCTGAACACCCTCCAAGTGCCCTGCCAGATATTTGAGCCCAACCAGAGAATTAATGTCTTTTGGAAAGGAATGATGCAACCCATAGATGTGCAGAAGAAGTGAAAAACAGCAGACAGCTGCAAATCATTCCATCACATACACCTGATTTACGCAGCAATGTGTCTGCACAAGCATCCAGCCTCTCAGCTGATGAGCTCACATCTTCTCTCAGATCACCTCACACTCTCACACTGCTCCTCTTCAAAACCATTACGTTTCCATCTCTTTGCTGCAAGGTTACTTGAATATCTCACTTTTGTGAGCGAAGCAATGCTGACCTCCAGTGAGTTGATGCTTTCTGAAAGGAAGTAAGATATTTAAACCTGGTGCATGGTACCTATTTTTGGATTATTTTGAGGTTGAAAGCAGTTTCCATCAGTTTGGAGATGTATATAACTCGCAGGAATAGAGCTTTACTCCTGTCCTTGCCAGAGTTCCACTATTAAAACAATTTTGTGTGCCGGGGGAGGGGCAGCATTTGGTGAGTTTTATGAGAACCACACATGGGGCATTATTAGGAGCTGGAGCGCTGAAGGAGGGAGAGATGCGGCTGGACGCAGCTCAACTCCTGACAAACAGGAGACGCATGAAGATGATTCCTTTTGTTGTAGTAAGTTTTCTTTACATTCACCTGATCACCCGGCGGAAGATTACCAGGCGCTAAGTGGGGACCTTTTTTTTCACCTTCATGTGCGCGTGTCGTCAGATTGGAAAATCAGCAAAGGAGCCGCGCTATTGATCGACTCTTGTAATTAGCGAGCTGGATGTGAATTTATGCCAACATTCAAGTATCCCAGAAAGCGCACACGGACACGATGGATTCTTTTAACGCAAGCGGGATGGACGCCTTCACAGTGATCCATTTAAATTCCTCCTGGAGCTTGGATCACGGATATTCTTTAGCAGCGATTGCTGGCATTGCTGCTCTTGTAAGTTTTCTGATTCTTTTTACCGTTGTCGGAAATATTTTGGTGGTTATCGCTGTGTTAACGAGCAGGGCGCTGAAAGCTCCCCAGAACCTTTTTCTGGTGTCTCTGGCCACCGCAGACATCCTAGTCGCCACATTGGTGATGCCGTTTTCTCTGGCAAATGAACTTATGGGCTACTGGTATTTCGGAAAAGTTTGGTGCGGTATATATCTTGCTTTGGATGTTTTGTTCTGCACTTCTTCCATCGTACATCTGTGCGCAATAAGCTTGGATCGCTACTGGTCCGTTACGCAGGCTGTGGAGTACAACCTGAAGAGGACTCCAAAGCGCATCAAGTGCATCATCCTCATTGTGTGGCTTATATCTGCATTCATCTCCTCACCGCCTCTCATATCTATTGACAGCAACAATGATCTCAGCTTCCAGCCTCAGTGTGAGCTGAATGATGAAACTTGGTACATTCTCTCCTCAAGCATTGCCTCTTTCTTTGCACCCTGCTTAATTATGATCCTGGTTTACATCAGAATATACCAGGTGGCCAAAACCAGAACCAGAAACATGTCGGGAAAAAGTCCCGGACCAGATGGCGTAACACAAACCGAGAATGGACTGAGCAAAGGATCCTCCCCTTTCCACGTTGAGAAAGAGAATGGCCACTGTCAGTGTCCGCCTACGCCCAGTCAGTGCACAGTCACCATGGGCCAGCAGACTGAGGAGGCAGACATGGAGGAGAGCTCATCCTCAGAGGGCAAAGGTCACAAACCCCAACACCAGGACTCCCAGAGAGCCAAAAGGGTCAGCCAAAAGAAAACCTCCCTTTCCAAGCACTCCGCTCGCATCACCAGAGTCAGTAACAAGTCCATGGACCTTTTTGCCTCCAGGAGGAAACGTCGCCAGAGCTCTTTAGTCAGAAAAAAAGTCTCTCAAGCAAGAGAGAAGAGGTTTACATTTGTGCTGGCTGTGGTCATGGGCGTGTTTGTCCTGTGCTGGTTTCCCTTTTTCTTTAGCTACAGCCTGTATGGAGTCTGCAGGGATTCTTGTAAAATCCCTGACCCACTCTTCAAATTCTTCTTCTGGATTGGCTACTGTAACAGCTCTCTTAACCCAGCAATTTACACCATTTTCAACCGGGACTTCAGACATGCCTTTCAGAAGATCCTCTGTAAGCCATGGAAAAAGTCCTCTTAAATGTGGAGCTGAGCTCATGCACTATGTGACAATCTCAAAGGAAATATCAAAGTGAATAACATTTGTTTTTCTGCCACTTAGGTCTCATTGTCCCTTTGTGTTTCAGTCATGGCAGTGCACATCATAAACCAGCTACTCTGAGTCCTCCCAAGCTTCAACATGCACCATGTTAACAGTACAGCCTTTTTACAGGCTTTCCTGATCGGACTAATGAGTGCTGCCATTTTTTATTTCCAACAGAAGTGTGCTGTAATGCTTTAACGGTGTATTATCAATGAAAAAACTGTCTGCATACACAATTTACTCACATGACCAATTCTTGTAAAAGGGGAAAAATAAAATAAGATGGTGTCTGATACAAATGCTGCTAAGCTTGTCTTACTCTGCTTATATTCTATAATGTTTTTCGTTTCTGCTGGGATATCAGCCGACACATTGCTCCAGTAATTTAACACATTATGGATGATGAGGACTCAACAAAGACTAGGTTCAATTAAAGTTAGGACTTTTTGGGAAATATACTTATTCATTTAATATCTGAGAGCTAAGGCATAACTTTCATAACCCTTAAGTTTGTGTGGTAAATACTGTATGTGCTGGTTAGCTCATACTTAGATGAACATTAGAAAATAAGAAACAGAGCAAACCAGATGGTTTCAAAAGGCAAAGATGTTGCAAAATCAATAGAGTGGTACTTAAAAAGCTCACAAGTTAACACGCTATGCCTCTGAAGAATTCGTGTAACAAATACATTTGTCCTCATCTAAAAGATGTAGTGTTGTTTTAACAAAAGGCAAAGACATTGTTTTAGCCTGTTTTAACTGTTTTAGCCTTTATTTTTTCATATAGGGGAGCAGTCAGGTATGGTTTTAAGTGTGGGTGTGCGTTTCATCCTAATGTTAACCATGTGTTCAGAATGCCTAACCCTAACCAATGAGGCTGACAGCAAAATGGAGAAGGAAAAAGTCCTTGGATAGAACTGGAATGAATATGCCTCAAAACAGCACTTTTAGTGTAACACCACCTTCAACCCCTTTCAAATGTTATCTTATATCTTATGGTTGAATAATGACACATTGTTTTACAGTTTTTAACAGTTTTAAAATCATCAACTTCATAGTTATCCTTGTGATGGTCTTTAAGAAATCATTATTCTGCTAGCATGCACCTGTTAATATTTGTGTGCTTAGAGGTGCTTTTGGAGTTTTACTTCAGGACAGAGGTTTCAACGTTCCAGCCTAAGTGACTCAGTTGTAAAACAGGAATGAAAATGGCATTGCTCATATCTATTTCTGAAACAAATAAATAAATTATATATATATATATTTTAATGCATTGACATACCTCTCAATGTAGTGGAACCCATCAGTTGGAAAGCACTTGTTTTAGTTTGTTTATTATTCTTCCTGTTGCCTTGATGCTGTTGGTCGTGTCAGCTTTTACATATTTTAGCATCCCTACAGTAAATAGACTCCAAAACTGTAATGGTGGAAGAACTAGCTTTGAAGGTCATCTTGGTAACTCATAATACAGCTGACTTATAATGACAACAACAGCATGAGCTTCTCTCTTTTTTGGCGTTTAAGTTTGTGAACGAGGTCCGACGCAGCAAACTTAAGGCAATTTTTTTATGACTTAGAATCCAATTCTTCTCCCCCTCCAAACACTGACCATAAACTACTGAAAATTTAAGATCAAATGCATTCATTCTGATTTAAGTTTTCATGATGCTTCTTTTTGCAGTTGTTATATTAGATTTTTGCAATGAGAAGAGCACATCTTTCATCTGCTTATGCTGCAGAAATGAAAGATGGAGAACTGGGAAGTGGTGACACTGATGGTCATGAAACAGCATCAAATGATTCAGGGAAATCATGAAGTTAGATGCTTTCGCTGTCTGATTTCTTAAAGATACAGGTAGACTCGATGTAGCTACATTACATTTTTTCTTTCAAAGCGCTGAGTGACTTTATCAAGGACAGAACCCCAGTGGTCCCTATCTTTACATTTTTCTTATAAGAGATTCAGCAGTTTTAAATCTATGCAGTTTACTTTTCAGCTTATAGAGAAAAATCCTCATTTATGTAAAACCAGAGAGATATTTAGCATATTATTGCTCTTGTCTTTAATGGTCTAATGTAAGAAGTAATTGGTGGAATTGCAGTCGAGGCTATAGTGGTAACTCCAAAACTGCTCATTCAGAGACACCGGTGTGGGTTTAAAATCAAGCTAGGGGTCAAAAAAGGGAGGAGAGGGGTTCAATGCCTCTGATGGCGAGTTTCCATGTGTTTCAGGGTGCTGCTGACCTTTCAGCACAACAGGTTTGATGTTGGTTCTGGAAGCATTATAATCTAATATTCCCCGGAGCTCCTGTGGGCGAGATTGAGGAGAAACTGAATTCCCCACACCAAACTCTTGTTTTCTCCCTGTGGGCGAGTGCACGCATGCAGCCAAAAGCCATTTGTAGTGGGTTACGAGTCCATCTGCTGTTGTTCCAACTGCTATTCACAGCCGCCAGAGATTTATGTCTGAAAAATACAAGAAGAAAGCAGCATCCCGGCATGTGTAATTGTTTGAGTCAACAGCATGAAAAAGAAGTTGGAAAGTGTGATGAAAGACAAAAGACAAATAAGCCTCTCTCGCCAGTCTGTTGAAATCATGAAATACAATATTTTCCTATAACATCACTGTCTTAGCATAAAAATCATGCCATCCACACTGCTTGACCAGCTATAACTCCTGCTTTCATGCTTTAAAAAAAATTATAATTTCATGCTCATATATGTTCTTAAACTAAAATTGTTGTCTGCATAAGCTCAAATTGAAATGAATTGGGTGACATATAGGCACTTATGTTTAATGAGGACATCAGCTTCACGTTAGCCCCCAGATATCCAAAAGCAAAGAGCCGTTAGATTGTGTCTGTTATTTTGTTTTGTTTTTGTCTCTTAAATGGTTTAAAATCAAGTTGGGGGGATTTTCTCAAAGTCAAGACTTTGTGGAGAAAGTGTGGTTGTTTTCATGGAAAGAAGCATTTTAAATACATTTCATAACACTACATTGTGTGGTAATAATCACTGGAACCGTAACTTAGCTGACCCCATGAACCTTTTATGGTGCCATATACTTTTTAGCTGTTACTCCATTATACATGAAAAAATATGATACTTAGCAGGCACAAATTAATCATACGGTGTTTCGTTTCTGGTCACCAAGTGAATGTAAGTCTGAGAGGCGCTCTGCTTAATAAAATATCTGCCTTCTTGTTGAAGTTTGTGTCATTATGTCCAAAAGCTATGCTGAAGAAAAACAGGGCCAAATTCAGACTACTGGGAAGACTGGAGGCTTCATCCTTCCTGAAGTCATTTGATGATTTGCAGTGCAATGACGCTGACAGCTGCCCCTCAAGTTGGTAAAAACTTTATGTGAGGAGGAAGAAGGGACTGGTAAACATTAAACCCTTGGATTTCAACAATTACTGTTAGTTGCAGGGGGCCAAAGTTTCATTGTAACATGTTGGGAGTCGATATAACCATGAAAGCATTTCAGCCCAAACGATAATCGTTTTTTTGACCAACAAATTATTGTTTTGGTCTAAATCCAACCAAGAAATCTGAAGAGTTTGAGCCAATTGTTGTTACTGACTTAACATTTGTGGGCCTTGAGCTCAGTTTCACTAAAGTCTGTGGACGGGATTCATTTGATTGGTTTCCAGCTCCACTGTTATGAGTAGTTCTAGTTACGTGACATTCTTCAATAAGCTCACACTCACATCCAAAACTGTATTGATGACAAAAGAGGTAGATCAAAAAGCAAAGGAAAAGACTCCGTCCGCACAACATCCTGGTCTGATCATCATGGGAGATGGGAGTGGATGGAGGTTGCCACCAGTTTTCTAACATTCTTGGACGTGTGCATCCTGACCATTGGTAATAAATAAAAAGATGATATACAAAAAAATTGATCTGTGTTACTTTTCCCCCCTGCACGTTTTAATGTATATGCTGTTGTTTATGTAATAATAGAGTAAATCTTGAGTAAATCTTAGAATTGCTTCTTTTTAGGTTTATTAGGATTGGCAGGCGCCTTTTGTCATTCTTGATCATGAGCTTATCTCAAACTCTGTCCTGGTGCTCAAATGATCTTTTTTTATGTCTTAAAAACATCTAAAAAGAAAATGGTGTCTGAAGACAGTACTAAAGTCTACTGTCAGATGAAGTTCAGATGCTTTATATGTGACATTACAAATAGCGTCAGGTCAAAAGTGATCTGAACAAACAGCGACTAACTGAATATGATGAGTGTCACTCTGCAATTAGAGTAAATCTGACATGAGTGCATGTTTTCCCTTTGCCTCAGGATCAGTCTCTGTCTCTGTGTGAGAGCTTTTAGAGCTCCAGATAGAATGGATGTAACCTCCCTCTTTCTTTACACACACACTCACATATATATATGTGTATATATACATATATATATATATATATTTAATATGTATAAAAGTTCATGAAGCTTGTGTCATTATTAAACTTGGCCAATTTCATGAAAGATGAAAGGCCTCAGAGTCTTGTGGATATGAAGCTGCCACACCTGACTGGCTTCAATTTTCTGCAAAGCATCAGACCTCAGCAGAGAGAAAAATGTGGAGACTCCGATGGCACAACTATCCTCACAAGCAATTTGATGACTGAGTCATCAGAAAATAAAAAATGAGACTCTTCAAAATAATGTGGTTAACGCTGAAACAAAATTGTTCAACAATTTGAACTTTTGAATGTAAAATGGTACAGTAGATAATGATATTCTCTGTCCTGCTCTGGAGATTCCGGTCAAACCAACAAGCTCAAATAGGCTATAGTTTTGATATGTTTGATATTTATAATGCATTGTAAGGCTGCCACAACAATCCAAGCATCTGGCGCAAAATTTTCTGTGTGATATAAAAAGATTACGTTTTGCTAACCCAGTGCCACAGCATTATGGATCCTTATTTTTCATCTGTGAAATATGGAAAGCACCTTACCTCCATCTTAGTGGAGAGCCAGGAAATCATCCCATCACACTGTTTGGATATGAGATAAATGGCTCAGATGGAAGCACATTGAATGTCTGCCTCTGACTTTATCTATAGCAGTGATGATATCTTCAGATTTGCAAACATTTAGGTTTTGCAACTGTCGGATGAAGAAATTCTTTTTTTTAAACCAAATTGCCAAATAACATTTTCAGAGAAACTGAAACTAAACTGAAATCCTAATTTTCCACACCTGATTTCTTATTTCTTTTTCATTTTGTTTTCCCTCCTGATTTCAAAACACATTTATAAATTAACTGCTTTTTAACATCGCAACCCCACCAACTTGTCAGGAAATAACTTCAAGACATCTGCTGTCAACTTTCTATGCAGACACAGAAAAGTCTGAAAAGGTTTACGGACAAATATAAGAAACAAAAGATGCAGAAGACAGACAATATTCTGCTCATCTGATGTCGAACCTGAAAACAATGACAGAAATAAAATAAAACAATTACTCAAAGAGGTTTGAGTTCCTAAATGTTAAAAATCTAATATAAAAAGCAAAAACATTTGCTTTTTAGATTCATAGCACAGTTGCAGGTGGCTTGACATTGCTTTTCAGATAGCTGCAGAATGAAAATGTCAAATACTGCATATTTTCTGGAGACAACACAACCCCATCTGAAGCAATTAGCAAAAAAAGAATCAAAATCAGAAGAATAACACAATGTATTATGTAAAAATGCTTAACATGCTGAAAATTTCTATGGTCAGTTTTACATTATTCATACAATCCAACTCCTTTTTTCCTTCTCAGAGGCTATTTTCTGTTAGATTAAACAACCAATCCCCAGAGTCAAAGGTCAGTTATTAGTGGGTTAACTTTAGTAGATTTTGATTTGTTTTCAGATTTAGAAAATGTAGAAACAAGCAATTATCCAACAAACACATAACTAAATACTTGTCCCTGCATTTTGACTTATTTTGTGTTTATCTGACAAATATCTCTGTAAAAACAAGCCAACTGGATGAGAAAAAGTGAGAAAAATTCTAACACAGAGAAAAGTTTAAAAAAAACAAACAAACAAAGGAAATAATTGGTCTGTGAACAGATAAAACTTTGTTGGTCTTGTTCACAATTTACACCAAACTCAGGGCTTATTGTAACATTTACTTCAGGGTACAAACAAATACAACCATTTCAGTTGGATGACTTGTTTGAGTGAAACAGTTTCACTAGGAATTAAAAATCTAAAAATGTAGCTTTGCTGTAAGAATCCATTCAGGCTATTTGTTGAGACTCCAACTGCCTTAACAATTGTTTCTTCAACATTTAGGCTGCTGTGCTGTTTTATTATCTTGTTTTCATTGAGTTCTACAGGTTTCATTGAGATACAGAAGAACAAGCACATCCTTAAACACCCATTATGCCACTTTTATTGTTTTGTTTGTGTCAGGAAGCTCATTCAGCCTCAGGAAAAGATTGAAAGCAAATAAAGTACCTTTTGTACATCACATAGTAACAGCGGCATTAGTTGAAGCTTGAATTCAGTCCATACAAGGCTTTTTTTAAAAAAAACAAGTGTAATTATAGTGTGGAACTCAACCCCGAGGCACTTTGTAAATACAGCGATAATTGCAAAGGTCCTGGAAGGTACAGGAAACAATATCTTGCAAATTCTTCCATGGGGATCATGAGCCAAGGAAAGCACTTTTAATGTCCAAAGAGAAAAAAAAAGGACAGTATAGATCCTTTAAAAGGCAAGTGTGTGGTGCTGTGAAATGTTAAACTAGAGTTATCTTGGACCAATAACCTGGAAGCAACAACAAATCACCACAAATTAACAGCCCACTGTGCGACTCTATTTTTAGCAATGCCCCCAAGCATGATAAAGTGATGCACCATTAGATAAAGATACAACACTTAATATGGCACTCTTACTCGTATCTATATGCTCCCTGTGTATGATCATCAGACTTTTAAATTAACATAATGATAATTGTTGTCGTCATTCTAGAATGTGCGACTAAGTGGCAGCAAAATTTGTAGTGGCTCTGTCTTAGCCCTTTTGTGTTGTAGCTGTCTTTTTAAAGACATTGGCTATCGTTTTTGGTTTGTCCTGGAGGATTTTTCATGCTGGTCAAAAGGCTGTGCTGCACGGGAGATTATTCTGCATATTTTTTGCTCTTTCAAGACTTATGTTGTGTCTTCATGGCAACAAGACTTGCTTACCACCGGGATCAACTGATAATGCTCTCCAAACTCAAGATTATCAGTGAAATAACACTTCAAATCCAAAAGGAGTTGAAAAGAAAGAGAATATGATGCAGGGCAGGAGTGAAGCAGAGTGAATCAAACTGTTTCTTCAAACTGTTGTGACGGGGTATATGAGATCACTAGCTACCAAAATTGATGAGCTCCAGATGCTAACTAGATGCTAACAGATGCTAACTTCAAGACGGTCCATGCAGACCTCAATAAACAACTCAGCGGGAAGCTGAAGGGAGGTGGAATTGCGGTGCTGGTTAACCAGCGTTGGTGTCATCCTGGACATGTCACTGTTAAAGAGAAGATCTGCACAAGAGACTGGGAGCTGCTAGCTTCTTGCATCTGACATGAACAAGCCTCTCACTGAAGATCATTCTATCCAGCTGCCTGAAGACAATCACTACAATGTTTAATTTCCCTCTGGGATCAATAGATTTTTTTAACTTTTTTTTACAGTGTAGCTGTCAATTTCTGATCTGTTCTTAAAGTTGCACTGCTGAACTTACAGAGGCTTACTTGTCCCACACTGTTATGTCAGGGGGAAAAAACTACAAGTACTTGTACTTAATTTTCCATTTCAAAATGGGGCAAATAAAATGTTAATGAACTCAGAAGATGGAAGCGGTCGGATATCAGATGGGAATACAGAGAAATAATTGCTGGAGCAGTTTTGCCAACTCACCAATTTTTGCCTTAATGGGTACTAAGCCTTGAGCGAGTCTGGGATATTGAGTTAATATTGCTTCTCGTGTAGCGTCCAGCACTTCATCTTCCAGATCTCATTATATATTAACACTTATTACAACTAAAACAACTGGTCCAACGAAATCAAATATTATGTCCATTATATGCAAGATGCATTGGGAAATTAACTGAGTATCACTTCATGTTACTGTTGGCTGAAAGTTCAGGCCATGAGTGATTTACTTTCAAAACTATTCTTTTTCTAAACCATATTTAGAGATGTACTATTTACAGTCAGAAGACAAATACTTTTCTAGATGGTCATAGGACAAATACGTCAGTTCTAAAGTGAACATAAGCTCTTGATGGGCATAAAATCTGGAATAGCTTTATAACCCAGCAATGGCATTTAGTCATTCAGATAATGGTCACTTTTTTTGTCAATGTTCCTCATTGATCATTCAGACAGTCTCACCAAAAATGTATCCATTAATGCAAAATACAGAAGTGTCACAATCAACGGGACACAACTGTGAGATAGTAACTTACAGAAACAAAGTGGCATAAATGAATGGCATAAACTATATGAACGATTTTGTCAGCTGTATAACTGTGTTTTTTGTTACGATGGTTGAATTAATGCCCTATATTTGACTTTACTGGTCTCAAAAGTTCAAAAACATGCAAAGGCAGCTTCTCTACTGAATAAACTCAAAGAAAAATTCAAATAAAGATGATGAAGAAGACCTTCATGCTTATCTCTCACATATGCTAAACACATTTGATGTAAGGTATACCTACTAATGCTTCTGTGTGTATTACATTCATTCATTCATTCATTTTCTGAACCGCTTAATCCAGTTGGGTTGCGGGTGGGCTGGAGCCGATCGCAGCTATTTGCAGGCGAAAGGCGGGGTAAACCCTGAACAGGACGCCAGTCTGTCGCAGGGCCACATATAGAGGGACAGACAACCACTCACACACACACCCACTCCTAGGGAGAATTTAGAGTGTCCATTTAACCTCACGTGCATGTCTTTGGACAGTGGGAGGAAGCCAGAGTACTTAGTGAGAACCCATGCATTCACGGGGAGAACATGCAAACTCCACACAGAAAGGCCACTGTTTCAAACCCCCCCTCAGCCCGAACCAGTCCGTCTGTTGTATTACACTGTCTTCCCAAATTAAAATGTCCTTAAATGAGGATAGAATCTACATTGATCTCATTCCTGTTGAACTGCATAGAAATTTTGCATAAAAGTTTTTTTTTCAATTTTTACATTTAAGTAGCACAGTCAAAAGAAATACAATAGACATCTTAATTTTTTTTAGGCCCTGCGACAGACTGGTGACCTGTCCAGGGTGTACCCCGCCTCTCGTCTGTTAATAGATAGTAGATAGGCTCCAGCCCACCTGTGACCTAATTGGATTAAGTGGTACAGAAAATGGATGGATGGATGGATGGAATTTTTTTTCTAATTTCTGCCATAATGCGACAGATAGAAAAAAGATGCCTGAATAATAGTAATAATAATGATAATAATAATAATACCGTACCGTACCGTCCTCTTCCGCTTATCCGGGGTCGGGTCGCGGGGGCAGCAGCTTGAGCAGGGAAGCCCAGACTTCCCTCTCCACGGCCACATCCGCCAACTCATCCGGGGGGATCCCGAGGCATTCCCAGGCCAGCCGAGAGATATAATCCCTCCAGGGGGTCCTGGGCCTACCCCGAGGTCTCCTCCCGGTGGGACGTGCCCAGAACACCTCCCG